>JAFFST010049916.1:47641-58112 GCA_022414735.1 Noturus placidus
AGCAGGGACAGGGAAGATGGTTAAAATTGACGGGAAGATGGATGGAGCCAAATACAGGACCATTCTGGAAGAAAACCTGATGGAGTCTGCAAAAGACCTGAGACTGGGATGGACATTTGTCTTCCAACAAGACAATGATCCAAAACATAAAGCAAAATCTACAATGGAATGGTTCACAAATAAACATATCCAGGTGTTCGAATGGCCAAGTCAAAGTCCAGACCTGAATCCAATCGAGAATCTGTGGAAAGAACTGAAAACTGCTGTTCACAAACGCTCTCCATCCAACCTCACTGAGCTCGAGCTGTTTTGCAAGGAGGAATGGGCAAAAATTTCAGTCTCTCGATGTGCAATATTTTGTGTGGCCACCATTATTTTTCAGAACTGCCTTAACCCTCTTGTGCATGGAGTTCACCAGAGCTTCAAAGGTTGCCACTGGAGTCCTCTTCCACTCCTCCATGACAACATCACGCAGCTGATATATTTGATTATATTCTATATCTTTTCATGTGACAACATTGAAGATATATATATATATATATATATATATATATATGTGTATATGTGTGTGCAGCTAGTGACGAAGTAAACATCTTTTTTTGTGTGACAAAATGGAAAAGAAGTTGGAAAAACATTTCAGAATGTGCGTTTATGTGTTCCGGTAAGCAGGTTGACCTAGTTATACTTACACGAGCTCAAAGATTTCCCCCAGAAGCATACAAGTGAATCCATTCTTCTGATGAAGATTATAGACGTGACAAATGTTAAAGAAAATTTCTTTAAATCTCTCCAGTTAAAGATTACTAAAATGAAAAATAATCCACAACATGGTGGTGTGATGAAGCGGAGTTACTGTTACCACCAGCTCGTCCTGAAGTGTTTCAGTTCTCTTAAAACTTCGTCTCATTCCATTTGCCAACAAGTAAAATATTTTTATTTATTAGAAAATGACGCATCATACTTTCTATAGTTACATACAAAATTGTGGAATATCTATAAAGGGTAGCAGCTATAAACAGTCATTAACTCACCAGCCTCACTTTTGCCTCTTTCTGAAGGTTAATAAGACAAAAAAGCAGGTTATGTTACCGAGAAAATCACAAAGCATAAATTCTGTCCTGAAGACTTTCCCATGTCAGAAAACATACTGACTATTACAAAGTGCTAACAGGGGAGACTCCTTCCATAAATGGTAAAATAAATCTTCTCCATGTAAACAATTACATAGGGTTTCCGTACAAGCCCCTGCAAATTAGCTGTTACTATAGAAATGAACAATCAGAGTATAAAATGCTACTGTGGTAAAAATTATAACATTTACAAATATGGTCATTTAGTTCATCGATCAGAAAGGATATTCTTTGGAAGAAGAGGTCCAGGTTTTCAATGTGATGCCAGTGAGCTGAGAAGATAGAGGGGAAAAAACTATAATGTTAGAGCATTTATTATGGAATTTCTCCTCTTGTCAATCAAAGTTTCTTTGATTTTTATTATAATATATCTTTTACTAAAACCATAAAGATATCATGCTCATATAGTGACCATGCTGCTTCCAGACTGTTTGCTTACATTTTGAGCCCTCTGCTACATGAACCAACAGATTCTCCTCTCCTGGAGGAGAGTCACTGTAGGACGCCTCCAGGCGCTGGTACTCTGTATCAAAGTGGGCCATGCTGCCGTCTGCCGCTATAGACACATCTCACACACCATCTCACCTATAGACTGGACACAAGAGAATAAAAAGCTTAGTGATTTAGGTCAGGATGTTCAGCAAAGTTGTAATGACATTTCATGGTAGAAAAACTAGAACAACATGCAGCTGAAAAGAAGTTTAGATAGACCTGCTCTTTTTGTCTAGCATATTTGAATAAAATAAACCTATTCCACAGATCAGTGTGTATAAGCCCAGGATCGCATCGACTTGTCTGTTTGCCCACCCCATCGTCTGGAGACCGATGCCAAAGCCATGCATGGCCAAGAGTACAAGAGTGCACAATTTTGGTCATGCTCTCTGGGTGGAAGGAATACCATAATCTCTCCTCTGTCATTCAGAGCAATACTGAGTAAACGTGGATATCTCTGAGCTCATACATGTGGAAGACGGCAGATAGTGCTTTCCTCTGAGTGTTCAGCTGTCCTGAAGAGCCTCGAAAAGGAGTTGGCGTTGGTCTCCTTTTCTCTTCTGGGAAGACTTTCCACTAGATTTTATAGCGTGGCTGTGGGGATTTGTGTTCATTCAGCTACAAGAGCATTATTGAGGTGAGGTCAGGTGCTGATGTTGGATGAGGAGTCTCCAGGTTCAGTTCATACCAAAGGTGTTCAGTAGGGTTGAGGTCAGGACTCGGTGCAGGACACTCGAGTTCTTCCACCTTCCTCCAACCTTAACACACCACGTCTACATGGAGCTCGCCTTGTGCACTGTTGCATTGTCGTGCTGGAACAGCTTTGGGCCTCTTAGTTCCAGTGAAAAGAAATTGTAAAGCTACAGCACAAATACAAATGCGTGCTTCAATTTGTGGTAACAGTTTGGGGAAGACCCACATATGGGTGTGATGATCAGGTGTCCACGTTCTTTTGCCCATATAGTGTAGGTGAAAATTGGTAAAAGTGACCAAATTGTGTGTGTGTGTGTGTGTGTGTGTGTGTGTGTGTGAGGGGGGGGGAGGGGGGGGACTCCACCCCCAAAAAAGAGAAGAAACAAGAAGTGCCATTTGGGATAACTGCTCTTACTCATGCTCTTAACTGAATCAAGTGTGTTGGAGCAGTGAGGATCCAAAAACTGTGATTCCGGAGGGCAAGAGTGTTTACTCATACTTTACATCCGGACCTTTACTTGGACATTAGAAACACTGAATGATTATAAATCCGTGCTGAAGGAAGGAAAATGTTGTTGTTTTTTACAGGGATTTCAGGAGCTCACATTGCGCAACACCGGCCAAAGCCAAACTTAAGCAATCACTCATGACGCTGATGAAACAGTAATGATATTTCACTGACGTATAAACTGTTAAAAACACTTTTTAAAAAGAAGACACGCATCCCAAAATAATAAGAATGATAGTATTTCTTATAATTAGGTATACCTTACCTTATAATGGACGACAGCTGGATTCATTTCCACATCTTCTTCTTCACCCTTTAGTAACTCAGTTTTTTTTTTGTTTCTGGGGACAAGAAAAACCGCATTGAGCTTCCACAGGCGAGATTTATTTCTGATGTTTCTGAATTGTCATGGCGCCACTGTTTCCACCGTCAGCCCCACTCACATACTGTAAAGCTAAGCTAAGCTAATAAACACAGAACAGGCCTGCTATGTCACACAGCCACGGCGGTAAAATGAGCAGCCAGCGCCGGCTCTTTCACATACTTACACCCTTTCCGTAACTCGGCAGCGGCTTGTCTCGTAGTCTTTATTGACTATTTAGTTTCTTTTTCTGTGTTATTTTGGTTTCATTTCAGGGTGATAGAAACGTATCTCACCCGCTCGCTGAGCTATAACCAATCACGTGCAAGGTCCTCGCGACTGACGCGAGGAGAGCCAATGAAGTATCGAGGGGCGGGGCTTATCTGCTGCCATGCACAAACAACAGAAATGATATTGTTTATTAAGCCAGTGGTTCCCAAACCTTTCCAGGGCAAGGCCCCCCAAATGGCATTAACAGGCATTGACCGAGGCCCCCCTTCTGCAAGATGTCTTTAAAACACATTAAAAATATAGACTTTTGAATACATCCCCCTTTTTATTAATAATTACCTCTCACATCTTTACATTACATTACATTAGGACTTGATTGTGTGTGTGTGTGTGTGTGTGTGTGTGTGTGTGTGTGTGTGTGTGTGTGTGTGTGTGTGTGTTTGGTTGTCTGAGAGTGAGAATTTATTTTTCACACCAAATTGTTGAGGCCCCCCTGGCGCCCCCCACTCTGAAAACCACTGTATTAAGCGATGCTCAGTGTTCTCGCTTCGTTTTTAATCTTTGTTGCAAATATTTTCACACAAAATATTCATATGTATTCTGGAATACAAGATTGTATTTAAACCCAAGTTTATATTAATATTAATATTACAGTATGCTAATATATAAATACTAATATTACAGTATGCTAATATATTAACAACTCAGTATACTAATATATAAATATTAATATTACAGTATGCTAATATATAAATATTAATATTACAGTATGCTAATATATTAACACTACAGTATACTAAAATATTAATATTTAGTATGCTAATATATATTAACACTACAGTATACTAATATAATAATGAACTAATATTGACTGACAACATGTTAGGCTTTAAAACTTAGGCATCCCGTTTAAATCTTTATGCAGCTCTGATTTTCAGCTAAATATCTGGTTCAAACTTTAAACTTAATACTTTAGTTGATAAATGATAGTTTACTTTTTCTGTTTAGTTGTTTTTTTTAATTAATGTATTATACATCCTTATTAACGACAATTACAAACATAAAGGCTGAGCATTAATATGTAAACAATATTTTAATACATAACATTTAATACACAATATTGAAACATTTTAATTTATTTTAAATATTTAGGCCTAACATTAGACATTTTATTGTTAACGCAAGAGATCTAATAAATAAATGCAATAAATTCAATATATTCAAGGTATATTTGAGATATGGTGTTTATGTTGTTTATGTTTCCCTATATAAGTACTTTTTTTTCTCCAAAAAGTATTACTACAATAATAAAATAAATATATAGTTCTGATGTTCTATTAAAAATTATAAACGCAAATTGGTCTCACAAATAAATAGTTGCCAAAAAAAGTGCTGCAAGGTGAAAAATTGTCTCAGTTTCTTGTTTTTGCCTGCGATGTCTAATTTTTTTATGAAACTTTCTGAAGCATGGTTCTTTTTTTGTGAAATGTTACATTTTTGTCAGTATTAATGTCTACAGTTAGATTTAATAATGGTTAGATATGAAACTCGCATAACAAAGAAAGACCACATTGATTAACAGGGGAGCATACTGGACATAGTGCTGTGTGATGTGTTTACTGTGTTCATTCATTTTCTTTAAATACTGTAGTTGGGGACTTTGTGGATTAAATTACTACCTGGGATATAGAACTAATTATGTTTGTTCTGTTCTTCTTATATTTATGTTTATAATAAAGACTGAAGACTGAAAAAGACTGAAGAAGACAGAAGAAGTATGTGGGATTGGCCAAATTTTCCGAGGAGCGGACACGAGTTCATTTGTGAGTTAGTTCTTTTAGCCATTCATTGTTATCTGATCCACTCAGACAGAGACTTGTAATCAGATTTCGTACTGACATTGCAGTAACTCAGTACATGATCTGCTTTATTTCTTCAGACATGCTGTGCTCTTGTGGAAGATTTGATCATTCTATCATCAGTCAAATTCACAAACATTAACAATTTTTATGACAGAATAAATGCATTGGTCAGGAATGTTTGTTGAAAGGATCCTGTTTAGTTGCATATTTATGTAGAGTGTACAATAGAGCTGCTGTGACAGATTGCTTTTTAGGAGGACTGTGGCTTTACTTGTCCCTCGAGGCTCTATTAATACTATGAGAAAGAAAGGCACAATTAGTCCTTTGTTTGTCCTAAAGTTCAGCCCACATTCTTCCAATAGAGTCCAGGAATATAGGTATCCTTCACTCATGATACTAGGGTACTAAACTGTACCTTTACCTTTTTGCACCTTAAACAAGGGGGTTCAACATTTGTACTTTAATTTGAATGTTTCACCTGGATTTGTGGATATAGTGCAGCATGAAAAATAATTTAAGGTACATAAATTCATTTAGAGTACAGATTTAAAGGTATAATTGATAATTTACTACTAAAAAAATCCCCAACACAACAGAAGTGTTTGCTAGGATAAAAGCAGCCTCTAATTGTCTGTAAAAACCCACCCTTATAATCCAGTGCATTAATTCAATCTGATGAGATTAAGATTATGGTTAATCTTCAAACATGCTATTTGAGCAAAGTTCACTAATTACATCACTAAGCCACAAAATTCACAAACTCTGCTCAAAAATGCTACAGATCACACCTAGCTATTGTTTTTATGACGACATTCAACATTTTAGGAAGTGTTTTAAATCCTGTCTAACAAGACCTAGTCTTGATCTTGTCGCAAGTAATCCCATAATGCACTGCGTGTAGTTTTTAAAGTGAATCAAAATGACTTTCTAATGAAATAAAGTGTACCCTTAGAGGCCATACTTTGTGTTCCTGTGCTCTATGTCAGGTTTTGGCTGAGTGCACACTGATTTTATCTAAAGCCTTTTCTCGTACAAACACTACTCAGCAGGCTGATTCGCCAGTTAGGTCCAGGCATCCTACAAGCCATAGATTTACATTATTTTGGGCTAGGGACCCTACTTTAGGATGTAATATCTGCATGCACTGTTCCAAACATTTTAAATAAAAATGTTCTGTCAACAAGAACATACATAAAATAGTAATAACAATAGAAATAATAATGTTCATTTATGTGAAAACCTTCTATTTTTTTCCTTTACATAGAAATATTAAAGAAATTATTTATTATTTATTATGAAACAATAAAACTATTTTTTAAAATGTAGTGTTTTATCTAATATTTAATCTCTTAATCTTAACATTTAACATGTATTATAAGTCTTTCTATGTATTTTATGTTGTCCTACCATGTACGTGATGTGCTTGATCCATCAATTCAAACTGCTTCTCATGCTCCATCACACTGCACTGTAACACACGCAGAGGAAATACCCTCTTCTGGATATATGATCTCACACACACCCATAATTGGTTAGTGTTGCTGTGATTGACAGGGGAGAGAGTGCATGTCCCTCCCACCCACTTTTGCTCCATTGACTCCTGGCCACGGATGTCTGTGGCATCAATGGGATTCAAACTCATCATCTCTTGATGATGGTGAGTGTTGCGCCACTCAGGAGGCCCTGAATTGCACCAAAAATTGTGTTGCTCTTGAAGATCATGTGGACGTTACCAGTGAACAGGGCTTTGAGATTCAATAAGCTTGTACATGGTCAGAGTCGAGACTACTCAAAACCAAACTGGACCCAATATTAAAGCAATTCTTGAACGAGTCATTACGGGAAAATAACACAAGCACTGATACAGAGGTTCACCAGAACATGCCCTACATTCTCAACACACACATTAGATTTTACTCAGCCATGTGTTGCAGCAGGTTGCACTCAGACTGATTGGATTAAAGCAATCTGAATGGCTGAACTCTGCAGACGTTGTCCCATCACATTTCTACTGAATCCTCATCTGAGCCAATTTGTCCTGTTGTGACAGACGCAAGGTTGGTCTTCTCTCTGTGAAAGTGGAGACTCCCATTTGGACTCCAGGAACCAGGAGTGAGGTCATTCCTCATGGGGGATTTGATTAAATTTAGCTATCTACTGGAAACCACACACACACACACACACACACACACACACACACACACACACACACACCACACTTAACAAACACTTCTGTCTCTAAGGACATTACTCCTCCTTACTAAGCCATTAGATGCTATCTCTTACAAAGCTAGTAAAGAGGACGCACATTTGTGTGTGTGTGTGCGTGTGTGTGTGTGTGTGTGTGTGTGTTTGTGTGTGTGTATGTGTGTGTGTGAGAGAGAGAGAGAAAGAGAGAGAGAGAGAGAGATGACACTCTACCATCATCTATAGGATTGCTGTTTCCATGGAAACGACAGGAAACAGCCACCTTGTTTTCCAGATATGTAAAGAAGGTTTTGTGACAGGCATGAATTAATTTCCTGTTGTTTTTCTGAGTGGTGAATAAATCAAAGACTATGTGTGTGTGTGCGCGTGTGTGTGCATCACGCTGCTTAGAAGATTGGCAAAGCTTTTGTATGGTGTATAGCTTTAGACAAAGAAAGTGATTCCCTTCATTATTGTAGTTCCACAGCATCTATTTTGTGGTTTCCTTCCTCTTCAGTAGATATTTAAACATCAATACACATCCATCCATCTATCCATCCATTTTCTATACTGCTTATCCTACAGGGTGAACCTGGAGCCTATCCTCGGGAGCATCGGGTAATAGGTGGGGTATACCCTGGATGGGGTGCCAATCCATTGCAGGACACAATCACATACACATCAACACATTTACACACTTCAATCAGCCTACCATGCATGTCTTTGGACTGGGCGAGGAAACTGGAGTATCTGGAAGAAACACCTGTAAAACGGGGAGAGGATGCGGCGGGAATCAAACCCACAACCCTGGAGATGTGAAGCAAACTTGCTAACCACTATGCCACCCTGCGGCCCATCAATATACAGTGTGTTTCCATCACTCATATTAAAGGAGCAGTTAGTAAGCTTTAGACATAAAAAGCATTCCCCTTCCTTCCAGTCATGAGTCTATCTTTGTCTCTGTCTCATCAGTATCTTTTTAGGGAAAAGGGGTGGCCCTATAAGCCTGTACTGTAGGTGGAGCTTAATAACAGGCCAGAAAAACAGTGCTGTTAAAATATAATTAAAATCTATAAGCACAATACATATAGTAGGCCTGATTTTTGCTGATCTCATACTAGCTAGTGTAGGAAAGACAGGTCCTTTTGTGTCAGAGAGATGAGCACAATCATGTTCATGTCGACATCCTTGCATGAAGGTACAACTCACAACTTTTTAAAAGTACGTTACATTTGTTTAAACTTAACCTGGATCAAAATAACATTATACGAAGTTACATATTTTCAGTTCGGTTGTTGCTCTTCAATTTTATACAGATATACAGGCTAATGCACTCATATACTGCATGATAAAACTTGTGTAGATCACCTTTAAGGTTAAACAATCAATACTGCATAATGTGTCATCGTTGCAGGACATTTCCTATCTTACCCACTAGAAAATTATTTCCTCAGACCTCAGCAAGACATTTAAAGCCACATGTCCACGTGGTCTTAAAAGTATTCTGCTGTCAGTCTGAGCACCATCATGTCTTCACCTCTGGACATGTCGTAGTACTCAACTACAGGATAAAAGGTTTGCTGCTGTCTAGCTTTAACAAAGGAGTATTGATTTCGCAGAGTTAAATACAGAGGACATGACCAGCTCAAAGACTGTATACGCTATATCTGGAATGCGTATTTAAAGAATAAATATCAAACAATTTTAAAGTTTGTTTTGAGAGATTTTCTATGTTGTTTATCTTTTTAAATCTTTAAAGCTAGTTGATCATCACTGGACTGCAGAAGAGCAGTAGCTCTGTGGAGGGAGATCTGGACAGGGCAAATCAGTTGAATCACTTCTACAATAGGTTCAACGGCCCTGCTCCAGCTCCAATGGCAGTGGAATCTACACCACCCTCTTCTGTCCAACTCACACCTCCCCTCTCACACCCGGTGCTCCATGAACCCACACCATCAAAGGCTGAGGTGATAACGGCATTGGCCACTAACCACCCGTCTCCAAACACCAGACACCTCCGGCAGATGCACCCATTCCCACCCTCCCTCCCCTTCCCCCACATAATCACGGCAGACCAGGTTAGAGGACAGCTGAAGAAACTTCGCCCCAGTAAAGCAGCCGGGCCTGACAGACTGTGTCCAAGGTTGCTTAGGGCCTGTGCTTCTGAACTGGGGGAGCCACTGAAGCACATCTTCAACCTGAGTCTCCATCTTGGAAGAGTTCCAACACTGTGGAAGACATCATGTCTCATCCCTGTCCCCAAGAAGCCACACCCAAAGGAACTAAATGACTACAGACCAGTCGCTCTAACATCCCATGTGATGAAGACCATGGAGCGAATGGTTTTGGGGATACTCAGACCCCAGGTACGTCCTGCTCTCGACCCGTTACAGTTTGCTTACCAGGAGAAAGTGGGCGTGGATGATGCCATCGCATATCTCCTGCACAGGATGCACTCTTACCTGGACAAGGGGAGAAGTGCTGTGAGAATCATGTTTTTTGATTTCTCCAGCGCTTTTAATACAATTCAACCCCTCAGACTGGGTGACAAGCTCCTGCGGATGGGTGTGGATGCTCACCTGACATCCTGGATCACAGACTATTTAACTGAGCGGCCACAGTTTGTCAGACTGAAAAACTGCCTATCGGACACTGTGATTAGCAGCACTGGAGCGCCACAGGGAACAGTGCTCTCTCCAGTCCTTTTCACCCTGTACACGTCTTACTTTTGTTACAACACAGAGTCATGCCACATGCAGAAGTTTTCGGACGATACTGCAATTGTGGGGCATATCAGTGATGGGCAGGAGAAGGAGTACAGGAGCCTGGTGGAGGACTTTGTGCAATGGTGCAAAGTCAACCACCTACAACTCAACACTGCTAAGACCAAGGAAATGGTAGTAGATTTCTGGAAGTCTAAGTCCGCTCTGCTGCCAGTCACCATTGAGGGGGTAATGGTGGAGGTGGTAAACACCTACAAGTATCTTGGAGTACATTTAGATAATAA
>JAFFST010049920.1:0-21930 GCA_022414735.1 Noturus placidus
AGAAAAAGAGAGAGAGAGTGTGTGAGAGAGAGAGAGAGTGTGTATGAGAGAGAGAGAGAGAGCGAGAGAGTGTGTGAGTGTGAGAGAGAGCGAGAGTGTGTGAGAGAGAGAGCGAGAGTGTGTGAGAGAGAGCGAGAGTGTGTGAGTGAGAGAGAGTGTGTGAGTGAGAGAGAGAGCAAGAGTGTGTGAGTGAGAGAGAGAGCGAGAGTGTATGAGAGAGAGAGAGAGCGAGAGAGTGTGAGTGAGAGAGAGAGCGAGAGTGTGTGAGGAGAGAGAGAGAGTGTATGAGTGTGAGAGAGAGAGAGCGAGAGTGTAGGAGTGTGAGAGAGCGAGAGTGTGTGAGTGAGAGAGAGAGAGTGTATGAGTGTGAGAGAGAGAGCGAGAGTGTGTGAGAGAGAGAGCGAGTGTGAGAGAGAGCGAGAGTGTGTGAGTGAGAGAGAGAGCGAGAGTGTGTGAGAGAGAGAGCGAGAGTGTGTGAGTGAGAGGGAGAGCGAGAGTGTGTGAGAGAGAGCGAGAGTGTGTGAGTGAGAGAGAGAGCGAGAGTGTATGAGAGAGAGAGAGAGCGAGAGAGTGTGAGTGAGAGAGAGAGCGAGAGTGTATGAGTGTGAGAGAGCGAGAGTGTATGAGAGAGAGAGAGAGTGTATGAGTGTGAGAGAGAGAGAGCGAGAGTGTATGAGTGAGAGAGAGAGCGAGAGAGTGTGAAAGAGAGAGCGAGAGAGTGTGAGAGAGCGAGAGAGTGTGTGAGCAAGAGTGTGTTTGTGTTCTCACCCCTCAAAGCAGTGGGCCACAGTGAGAGCCCACCTCCTCCCGATCAGGACACAGCCGCAGATATGGCCACTCTCCTCGCTCTGTAGAGAACACTGCCATGGCCAGCGACCTGGCCGACTCGTACGCCCTCCCAGAATCCTTTTCACCAGCCGTGCTGCAGGCCTGCGCCCACACTCTATATACACATACAGAGCTGAAAAAAACATTTCTCCAAAAAACCCACACGTCTCACCAGAAATTCAATGTGTGTAACTTTAATGTTTGTGTGTGTGTGCGTGTGTGTGTGTGTGTGTGTGTGAGAGAGAGAGAGAGAGAGAGAGAGAGAGAGAGAGCGCCCGTCTTACCGCCTCGGGTGCAGTGAAGAGCAATCTTCTTGCGTGAGTGACAGGAATGCCTAAAGACAGAAAAGGCCACAAACACACACACACACACACACACACACACACACACACACACACACACACACACTACAGCTATAGATCTACATGTACATTATAATGTATATGCTGTATGCTATAAAGGGCGTGGTCAATTGGAATGGCTTTAAAAAAAAAAGGAGAAGTGAATGGTAAAGTGGGATTATCTCAGGCCATGGGGTGTGCTAAAGTGCCAAGTGGGAGGTCTGTCAGGGAAAGGGTTGTGCTCTTGACACATAAGGGGGTGTGGTCAAGTGAACAATTCCCAAACCATTTACATCTGACAGGACATTACACACACTCATACACACTCACATATAAACTCACACACACACACACACACACACACACACACACACACACCCTCTTTTCTCCAAAAGCCCCTGCAGTGCGGTGTTGTTACGGTGACTCCAGTCAGGATGAACATGAAGCCAGCGCCTCCTCCCAAAACTGTACACATCCTCCATCACTTCAGTTGACAGAGGAGCTCTACATACATACACACACACACACACAAAAGCTCAATGATTAATTTATACATTCCTTGATTAATTTTTCAACAAATGTACTAACTCCAACAGTTACATATGTACTCTGTGTGTGTGTGTGTGTGTGTGTTCTATTATCTACTGACCTTACCCTAAACCCAGCTGTTTGCAAGCGATGGTGCTGAGCTCCGGGTTCCACTCATCAGCACAAACCTGATAGTCCACTGCTGTCTTACTGACCAACAGCACCGAGCTGGAGAGAGAGACTGGAGAGAGAGAGAGAGAGAGAGAGAGATGTTAGAAATGTCTATGGAACATGCTCATGCAGCTGTCTCAAATCCATTAATGACCTGAAGAACATTTCATCAGAGGATAGTTGGTTTAATTGAGTAATTTGCTAATATTTTTGGAAACATAACCAGCTATGCTCATTAGTAAATATCCCACGCAGGTACTAGCACAGTGCCCCATCATATCGTATCGTCCACCATGTAGAAGATTTTGTCCCTAACCCACGATGGTGAAGAGATAGTAGATGACATGTTTATGCACTGAAAAGTGAGCATCTCATGAATGCGGCGTTTCAACCCTAGGCGAAGATGAACAATTAATCGCCAAAAATATGGAGCGTCCTCTGTAATATGGGAGTGAGTGGGACATAGCATTTCATTTCTTTTTACTGGGGTTAGAGATTCAGGTCTGAACTCAGCACCGCCATTGTCCGTCAATTTCACAAATGAAAGTAGAGGCACAGAGTGTTCTGGTGAGAGAACAACTCAGATAACTGCTGATGTCGAATACCCCGGGACTAGGCTCTTCTACAGGATGCCAGTGGTGTACATGGAAGTAAGCTGGAGGTGGGAACCATGCACATGGAAACTCCAGAAGACTCCAGTTTGGACTAATGGAACTTGATCACTAATGGAGAAGAAGGTGGAGCAACAGACCTTTCCTTCACCTCAGTTATTTCACAAATCCTTTCTGATCTTTGGCGACAGCTATAAGTGACAGGCAGGATGGAGAAGGAGCAAGAGATCACGTCGTACTTCTGCAGGTGGGTTCCTCTGGTATAGGATCTTGGATGGGTGCCACCTACCACCATGCATAGTACCCACCAAAGCTAGCAACAGATTGAGTGATTAGACATAGATGGATATAGATGAAGATCTCACCACAGTTCCACTCGTCCGAGCTGTCTGTGCAGTGCTTCCACCCATCACACCACAGAGTCCGGTGCACACACTCGTGATTATTACACTCCAGCTCATTATCGTTACACACCGCTGGAACACACACACACACACACACAAACACACACACACACACACACATCAATTCTCTAAAATGCATCTTAAGATCACGCTGTTTGAGTGTCATTCTGTCTCTTACAGCAGTTCTTCTCGTCCTCCAGGAGGCTGCAGTCCGGAAAACCGTCGCAGATCATCGAGTTCTTGATGCAGGATTTATCTGAGGGGCATTCAAATAGTCCACGTTCTCTACAACCTACAGCAGGAGAACTTCACAGTCAGTGTGCATTTGTGTGCCGTGATATGTAGTCTGAGTGAGTGTGTGTGTGTGTGTGTGTGTGTGTGTGTGTGTGTGTGTCGACTTACCACAGTGTTCTTCATCACTGTCGTCATCGCAGTCAGTGTGTCCATCACAGCGTTTGGAGGAGAGCACACACCTCCCCGAGTGGCACTTAAAGTGACTCGGTGAACACTCTGCCACAAACACACACATTTACAGTAAGCTTAAATGATGTGACTTAGGCACAGACCTAGACACACACACACAAACCTTCTACGTCCGGGTCAGGAAGGAGACAAGGCATGTTTTCTTGTCTTTCCTCAGGAAACTGAGTGCAATCCATTTCCTCAGGCCACTGCAATCCCACAATGCTCAGCACTGACTCACAACGCTCTTTAGAACTCCTGCAGAGAGACCTACATAGACATACACAGTACACAGGGTTATATATTGTGTGAAGAAGAAGCCAGTCCTCGTCTAAGGGTACCAAGGGTACTCAGACTTATCTAAGGGAACCTGAGGCCTACATGGCTCTCTGGACACGTCATCTAGACCAGTTGTTTTCAAAGTGGGGGCCGCCAGGGGGGCGGCAACCCCCCAACAATACCAACAATTTGGTGTGAAAAATAAATTCTCACTCTCAGACAAACACACACACACAATCATTTCCTAATATAATGTAATGTAAAGATGTAAAATGTAATTATTAATAAAAAAGGGGGATATATTCATCTTGCAAAAGGGGGGCCTCGGTCAAATGTGAATGCTATTTGGGTGGCCGTTGCCTGGAAAAGTTTGGGAACCACTGAGCTAGAGAGCGGTTCAGGTAGAAACCGGGTACCATCACTCACTGGAAGTAGTGATGGTTCTGGATAAAGTTCTAGACAAATGTATACAGAGCCCTCATTACCCTCTCTTTCACAAAAACACATTTACCTGCAAGGTGGCACTCTCTGGTGTGTTAACAGGTCACACTTGGGCACGAGGACGGTGCAGGCGAAGAACATGAGGTATTTGTAGCAGTTTGTCTGAACGAGTGCAGGGAAGAGCGAGGACTCCCAGCTCACTGAACTCTCCTTCTGAGACTGATGTCCCAGATAGTTCGGAAACCGTGTGGTGTTGTACGGCAGGTTCATACACAGCTCCAAGGAGATTGGCTCACATCCACCTGACACACACACATACACACACACACATTAAATTAAACACACACACATACATTAAAGTCTTCTGTTCATTTTGTTGGTGACTTTTTCTTCCTCCCTTCGTCTTTTGAAGCTCTCTTCTACTCATGTGTGTCGAACACGAGTTCAAATAAAAGCTCTCGTTTATGACAAACATCACAGCGAAGAGTGTACACAACTATTTCGTGCGATCATGATTTGACGGATACACAATATTATCACACGCAAGGGCGGGGCAACAGTTATCATTTGCTCATTTATCTATTTATTTATTAATTTATTAAATTATGTATTTACTTATATTATCATCTGAAATGAACGAAAAATGTTGTCGCATATTTGGCAGAATGATGCCAAAATCATCCCCATGTAATGTTTCCCAAGTTCGGGGAGGGAACGAGGACGCTCTCTGCATGACCCCGGTCCGGACTGATTAATTAAGGTACGTTACTGTACACATTGCACCTGTATGTTAATCTAACCACATGACCAATGAGAGTAGGCAGTCGTGGTGTAGCAGGTGTACTCACTGCAGTTAGCACTGGTGTTGCGAGGCTCACAGTTACCAGCACCACTGCACCCAGGAGAACAGGAAGTGGAAATACAGCTGTGCTGACCTGGCGGACACAAGCCATGAACTGAGACACAGAAACAGAAATAAGAAGAGGTATCAATTTCCACTGTTTTACACAAAACCTCATGTTCATGTTTGATCTCATTTCTATCTAATCTCAATTCTTTTATTTAAAAAAAAAATGGGCTCCATATGTGAAAATACAGAAATTAAAAAGAAATATTGTTGTGCAGATTTAAGTACTGTACCTGATTTATAAAATAAATAAATCTGTACTGAAGCAGCATGTTTTTCTTAAAAGGTATCCCTGAGTGTAAAAATGTTCATTTGTACTGTATTTATTTTCATATTTACACCTGAAAGTGGGAGGTGACTGTCCAGGTGTGTATAGATGGTTCAGCTGCAGCTGATTCAGAGGGTAAATAAGTAGATTTTAGGTTTTCACTCACACTCTATATTTTCACATGAACTATTGCAGTGTAACTTCCTTTTCCTGACCTCTTGCATATCAATCACGGACATAAACTTCATATTAATATTGAGACATTAAAGCCATGACTTATGATGTATTCCTAGACCTAGTCCTCCTTCTGTGTGTGTGTGTGTGTGTGTGTGCGCGTGCGTGCGCGTTTGCGTGTCTGCATGTGTGTGTGTGCATGTTTGCGTGTGTGCGTTTGCGTGTGTGTGTGTGTGTGTGTAATGTACAGGAGATGTGTATTATTATCAGATTGAGATGGAATTCTCATCCCAAAATAAAGGAACCAATCAGACGGGATGATGACAGTGAACAGGTTTGAGCTATTCAGATTCAGGCAGTATGTCAGGCATGTGATTACAACCTCTGGTGTGTGTGCATATGTGTGTGTGTGCATGCATTTTAGGTATGTAAGTATGTATTACATGTTAAAGACCACAGCTACTACAACAGTGTAAAGAATTTAAGAAATGTGTGCAGCTTAAGGTCAGTGGAAGCAGCTGTGCATCTGTGTGTGTGTGTGTGTGTGTGTGTGTGTGAGACTCACGCAGCTGTTTTGTGCAGTTTTCTTCATCGCTGCCATCCCTGCAGTCTTCCTCACCATCACAGTGAAAAGCACTGGGGATACACTGTCCGTTCTTACACTCCAACAAGCCCTGTGCTTTACACGCTACATACAAACACACACACACACACACACACACACACACACACACGCGCGCGCGCGCGCAAACAGATCTCCAGTGTTTATGAGGACCGACAGGTAAAAGCATAGATTCTAGGGACAGGAAGACGAAGAAGTTGAATCCTGCTCTCAGACTTACAGCAGTTGAGTTCATCGCTCTTGTCCAGGCAGTCATGATCTCCATCACAGAGCCACTCCAGTGGAATGCAGCGTCCATCTCCACACCGGTGCTCCTTCAAAAAGTCACACTCTACAGCAAAGATCAAAGGTCATACATAATGAGAAAATCCTTACAGGTAGTTTGCTCTGCACTGAACTAGCATTATTTTCATTTTATGAAATGTGATAAAACAATAAAAAGTATCCCAACCAAGGTCAGGCCCATTATAGTGTGTGTGTGTGTGCTCACTGCAGTTGTGCTCGTCACTGAGATCCCCACAGTCGTCATACCCATCACACAGCAGAGACGCATTCACACAGCGGCCAGTTCCACAACTGAACTCTTTTTCTGAACACACTGAGACATAGAGAGAAAAATCAGGAGAATCTTACAGTTCAGCACCTGGCTGTTTGTTTGTACAAGGTACAGCACAGCTACCTTTACTATGTTACTAAAAAAGTGAAAAATTTGGAAGATTTACAAAAAATCTTTAAACTTTGGAATCGAAACGGAGCAAAAGTAAGAACTTTATACCCTTATACATTTCTTTATATTCTTCTTCAAACCGGTATAGACCGGTACGATATCAAACCTGGATAGACCGGTACGATATCAAACCTGTATAAACCCGTACGATATCAAACCTGAATAGACCGGTACGATATCAAACCTGTATAGAACCGTACGATATCAAACCTGTATAGACCCGTACGATATCAAACCTGTATAGACCCGTACGATATCAAACCTGTATAGATCCGTACTATATTAAACCTGTATAAACGCGTACGATATCAAACCTGGATAGATCCGTACGATATCAAACCTGAATAGATCCGTACGATATCAAACCTGTATAGATCCGTACGATATCAAACCTGTATAAACCCGTATAGATCCGTACGATATTAAACCTGTATAAACCCGTACGATATCAAACCTGTATAGACCCGTACGATATCAAACCTGTATAGATCCGTACGATATCAAACCTGTATAAACCCGTACGATATCAAACCTGTATAAACCCGTACGATATCAAACCTGTATAGATCCATACGATATCAAACCTGTATAAACCCGTACGATATCAAACCTGTATAGACCCGTATGATATCAAACCTGTATAAACCCGTACGATATTAAACCTGTGTAGACCCGTACGATATTAAACCTGTGTAGACCCGTACGATATTAAACCTGTATAGACCCGTACGATATTAAACCCATACGATATTACGCCTGTATAAAGCCATATGATATTAAACCCGTACGATATCAAACCTGTATAGACCCGTACGATATCAAACCTGTATAAACCCGTACGATATCAAACCTGTATAGATCCGTACGATATCAAACCTGTATAGAACCGTACGATATCAAACCTGTATAGACCCGTATGATATCAAACCTGTATAGACCCGTACGATATCAAATGCGTAAAAACCCGTACGATATCAAACCTGTATAGATCCGTACGATATCAAACCTGTATAAACCCGTACGATATTAAACCTGTGTAGACCCGTACGATATTAAACCTGTGTAGACCCGTACGATATTAAACCTGTATAGACCCGTACGATATTAAACCCATACGATATTACGCCTGTATAAAGCCATATGATATTAAACCCGTACGATATCAAACCTGTATAAACCCGTACGATATCAAACCTGTATAGACCCGTACGATATCAAACCTGTATAAACCTGTACGATATCAAACCTGTATAAACCCGTACGATATCAAATGCGTAAAAACCCGTACGATATCAAACCTGTATAGATCCGTACGATATCAAACCTGTATAGATCCGTACGATATCAAACCTGTATAGACCCGTACGATATCAAACCTGTATAAACCCGTACGATATCAAACCTGAATAGATCCGTACGATATCAAACCTGTATAGATCCGTACGATATCAAACCTGTATAGACCCGTACGATATCAAACCTGTATAAACCCGTACGATATTAAACCTGTGTAGACCCGTACGATATTAAACCTGTGTAGACCCGTACGATATTAAACCTGTATAGACCCGTACGATATTAAACCCATACGATATTACGCCTGTATAAAGCCATATGATATTAAACCCGTACGATATCAAACCTGTATAAACCCGTACGATATTAAACCTGTATAAACCCGTACGATATCAAACCTGTAAAAACCCGTACGATATTAAACCTGTATAGACCCGTACGATATTAAACCTGTATAAACCCGTACGATATTAAACCTGTATAAACCATACAATATTAAACCTGTATAGACCCACACGATATTAAACTGTATAAACCCGTACGATATTAAACCTGTATAAACCTGTACGATATCAAACCTGTATAAACCCGTACGATATTAAACTTGTATAGTTCGGTATGATATTAAACCTGTATAGTCTGGTACGCTATTAAACCTGTATAAACCCGTATGATATCAAACCTGTATAGACCCATACGATATCAAATCTGTATAAACAAGTACGATATTAAACCTGTATAGACCGGTACGATATTAAACCTGTATAAACCCATACTATATTAAACCTGTATAGACCCGTACTATATAAAACCTGTATAAACCCGTACTATATTAAACCTGTATAAACCCATATGATATTAAACCTGTACGATATTAAACCTGTATAAACCCGTATTATATTAAACCTGTATAGACTCGTACGATATCAAACCTGTATAGACCGGTACGATATTAAACCTAGATCCGTACGATATTAAACCTGTATAGACCCATACTATATAAAACCTGTATAGACCCCGTACTATATTAAACCTGTATAAACCCATATGATATTAAATCTGTACGATATTAAACCTGTATAGACCGGTACGATATTAAACCTGTATAAACCCGTACGATATTAAACCTGTATAGACCCGTACTATATTAAACCTGTATAAACCCGTACGATATTAAACCTGTATAAACCTGTACGATATCAAACCTGTATAAACCCGTACGATATTAAACCTGTATAAACCCATATGATATTAAACCTGTACGATATTAAACCTGTATAAACCCGTATTATATTAAACCTGTATAGACCGGTACGATATTAAACCTGTATAAACCCATACTATATTAAACCTGTATAGACCCGTACTATATAAAACCTGTATAGACCCGTACTATATTAAACCTGTATAGATACGTACGATATCAAACCTGTATAAACCCGTACGATATCAAACCTGAATAGATCCGTACGATATCAAACCTGTATAGATCCGTACGATATCAAACCTGTATAAACCCATACTATATAAAACCTGTATAGACCTGTACTATATTAAACCTGTATAAACCCGTACGATATTAAACCTGTATAGATCCGTACGATATCAAACCTGTATAAACCCGTACGATATCAAACCTGTATAAACCCGTACGATATCAAACCTGAATAGACCCGTACGATATCAAACCTGTATAGACCGGTACGATATTAAACCTAGATCCGTACGATATTAAACCTGTATAGACCCATACTATATAAAACCTGTATAGACCTGTACTATATTAAACCTGTATAAACCTGTACGATATCAAACCTGTATAAACCCGTACGATATTAAACTTGTATAGTTCGGTATGATATTAAACCTGTATAGTCTGGTACGCTATTAAACCTGTATAAACCCGTATGATATCAAACCTGTATAGACCCATACGATATCAAATCTGTATAAACAAGTACGATATTAAACCTGTATAGACCGGTACGATATTAAACCTGTATAAACCCATATGATATTAAATCTGTACTATATTAAACCTGTATAGACCCGTACGATATTAAACCTGTATAAACCCGTACGATATTAAACCTGTATAGACCCGTACTATATCAAACCTGTATAAACCCGTACTATATTAAACCTGTATAAACCCATATGATATTAAACCTGTACGATATTAAACCTGTATAAACCCGTATTATATTAAACCTGTATAGACTGGTACGATATTAAACCTGTATAGACCGGTACGATATTAAACCTGTATAGACCCGTACTATATCAAACCTGTATAAACCCGTACTATATTAAACCTGTATAAACCCATATGATTTTAAACCTGTACGATATTAAACCTGTATAAACCCGTATTATATTAAACCTGTATAGACTGGTACGATATTAAACCTGTATAGACCGGTACGATATTAAACCTGTATAGATACGTACGATATCAAACCTGTATAGACCCGTACTATATAAAACCTGTATAGACCTGTACTATATTAAACCTGTATAAACCCGTACGATATTAAACCTGTATAGACCGGTACGATATCAAACCTGTATAAACCCGTACGATATTAAACCTGTATAGACCCGTACGATATCAAACCTGTATAAACCCGTACGATATCAAACCTGTATAAACCCATATGATATTAAACTTGTACGATATTAAACCTGTATAAACCCGTACGATATTAAACCTGTATAGACCCGTAGGATATTAAACCTGTATAGACCCGTACTATTTAAAACTTTATAAACCCATATGATATTAAACCTGTATAGACCCGTACGATATTAAACTTGTATAGACCCGTACGATATTAAACCTGTATAAACCCATACTATATTAAACCTGTATAGACCCGTACGATATTAAACCTGTATAGACCCGTATAATATTAAACCTGTATAAACCCGTACGATATTAAACTTGTAAAAACCCATACGATATTAAACCTGTATAAACCCGTACGATATTAAACTTGTATAAACCGATATGATATTAAACTTGTACGATATTAAACCTGTATAAACCCGTACGATATTAAACCTGTATAGACCCGTAGGATATTAAACCTGTATAGACCCGTACTATTTAAAACTTTATAAACCTGTACGATATTAAACCTGTATAGACCGGTACGATATTAAACCTGTATAAACCCGTACTATATTAAACCTGTATAAACCCGTACAATATTAAACCTGTATAGACCCGTACTATTTTAAACTTTATAAACCTGTAGGATATTAAACCTGTATAGGCCGGTACGATATTAAACCTGTATAAACCCATATGATATTAAACCTGTACGATATCAAATGCGTAAAAACCTATACGATATTAAACCTGTATAGACGGTACAATATTAAACTTGTAAAAACCCATACGATATTAAACCTGTATAAACCCGTACGATATTAAACCTGTATAAACCCATATGATATTAAACCTGTACGGTATTAAACCTGTATAAACCCATATGATATTAAACCTGTACTATATTAAACCTGTATAGACCTGTACTATCTTAAACCTGTATAGACCCGTACGATATTAAACCTGTATAAACCTGTACGATATTAAACCTGTATAGACCCGTACGATATTAAACTTGTATAAACCGATATGATATTAAACTTGTACGATATTAAACCTGTATAAACCCGTACGATATTAAACCTGTATAGACCCGTAGGATATTAAACCTGTATAGACCCGTACTATTTAAAACTTTATAAACCTGTACGATATTAAACCTGTATAGACCGGTACGATATTAAACCTGTATAAACCCGTACTATATTAAACCTGTATAAACCCGTACAATATTAAACCTGTATAGACCCGTACTATTTTAAACTTTATAAACCTGTAGGATATTAAACCTGTATAGGCCGGTACGATATTAAACCTGTATAAACCCATATGATATTAAACCTGTACGATATCAAATGCGTAAAAACCCATACGATATTAAACCTGTATAGACGGTACAATATTAAACCTGTATAAACCCGAACGATATTAAACCTGTATAAACCCGAACAATATTAAACCTGTACGATATTAAACCTGTATAAACCTGCACGATATTAAACCTGTATAAACCCGAACAATATTAAACCTGTACGATATTAAACCTGTATAAACCCGTATGTTATTAAACCTGTATAAACCCATACGATATTAAATCTGCACTATACTAAACCTGTATAAACTCGTACAATATTAAATGTGTGAGTTTTTCTGTGTTTCTTTCACACACCACATTTTGAATTTGCAAATCCTGCTGATTTAATGGTCACAAATAAAGCAGAACATCAATCAAAGACAACAGCGAGAACAAAAGAAAACGAAAGAACAAAAAGGACAGTGCATGCTAGGGATGCCTGTGCTCTGTGTGTGTGTGTGTGTGTGTGTGTGTGTGTGTGTGTGATTTGTCTCATTTGTGTGTAAATTCATTAGCATGTGGTCTATGGGCAACTGTTAAAACTTGGCATGATTACATTGTTTTTTTTTTTTCCATCACAATCATCACACACACACCATTAACACTTCCAATGCTCTGACATCACTCTTGTATTATTATTATTATTATTATTATTATTATTATTAGGTTTAGCTTTGAGCTGGTTAATGTTCCACTGTTTAACACCAACACACCCTCAACATTTATATTAATCAAAAATAATGTGTTTATTCTGCTTTTTCTGTATTCCAACATCTCCGATTCACTGATTTATAAATAGTATATTTGTTTAGAAATAAGGAACAAATAATACAAAAAATCTGCAGCTTGTGGTGTTACTGAGAAACCGTAAACTCCTCTGTCCTCCTCCTCTGAAGATGTTACAGCTTTACCTCTGACTGTTACACAGCGCTGAAACTGGAGACTCATTCCATATGTGTTACATAAACACGTCCTTACTTCAAGAAAACTGAACCATATTTTTTTACAACATGATTATTACCAGTGGAGCGTCTGCTGTACACGAGCTGTTACTATAGAAACCATAACATATTAGTGTGTACATTCATGAAGTGTTTATGCCCATGTCTGTGTCTGTGTGTATCTGTGTATGTGTATGTATGTTTGTGTGTGTGCGCACATTTTTGTGTGTGTGTGTGTTTGTGTGTGTGTGTTTGTGTGTGTGCACATGCATGGTTGTGTGCGTGCATGTTTGTGCATGTTTGTGCGTGTTTTTGTGTGTGTGCATGTTTGTGTGTGTGTGTGCGCGCGCATGGTCGTGTGTGTGCGTTTGTGTGTGTATGTTTGTGTGTGCACGATTGGTTGTGTGTGTGCGCATGTTTGTGTGTATGTTTGTGTGTGCATGCGCGCATGGTTGTGTGTGTGCGTTTGTGTGTATGTTTGTGTGTGTGTGTGCATGTTTGTGTGTGTGCATGTTTGTGTGTGTGCGCGCGTGCATGGTCGTGTGTGTGCGTTGTGTGCGCATGTTTGTGTGTGTGCGATTGGTTGTGTGTGCGCATGTTTGTGTGTGTGCGCATGTTTGTGTGTGTATGATTGTGTGTGCATGCGCGCATGGTTGTGTGTGTTCGTTTGTGTGTATGTTTGTGTGTGTGTATGTTTGTTTGTGTGTGTGCATGTTTGTGTGCACGTGCATGTTTGTGTGTGTGTGTGCATGTTTGTGTGTGTGTGTGCATGTTTGTGTGTGTGTGTGCATGTTTGTGTGCGTGTGTGTGTTTGTGTGTGTGCATGTTTGTGTGTGCGCGCACGTGCATGGTCTTGTGTGTGCGGTTGTGTGCGCATGTTTGTGTGTGTGCGATTGGTTGTGTGTGTGCATGTTTGTGTGTGTGCGATTGGTTGTGTGTGTGCGCATGTTTGTGTGTGTATGTTTGTGTGTGCGTGCACGCATGGTTGTGTGTGTGCTTTTGTGTTCATGTTAGTGTTTGTATGTTTGTGTGTGCGTGCGCGCATGGTTGTGTGTGCGCATTTGTGTGTGCATGTTTGTGTGTGTGTATATTTGTGTGCGTCATACCACAGTCAGCTTCATCACTCCAGTCATCACAGTCGTTAAACCCATTACACACCAGTTTCTGGGGGACACACATTCCTGTTGCGCAGAGGAAGCTCTCAGTGCCTCCACACACAGCTGTTGGCAAAGACACACACACATCAAATTTTAACAGTGTAAACGGTTAAACTGCATTGATAATGGGGAATATCCGGTCTTCAGACCATAAACTGTAACTCAATCCAAATCCAAAGCGTAGGAGTAAGTCCTAGTCCTAGAAGCAAGTGGAAGTCTGATCTCCAGTTATCGGAAGAGTTTGGTTGCAGTTATTGCTACTAAAGCCGGCACAAATGGATTTTAAGTTTAAGGGGACAATTAGTTTTTCACATTGGTGACAGGTGTTGGATAATTTTTTTTGCGACAATAAAATAAAATAAATAAAATAAAATAAAATAGAAACTATTGTGTTTTTACTTGGGTTGCCTTTTTTATGTTGCATTTCATTTGAAAATCTAATCTATTTATTATGATGTACACAAACACAAGAAATCAGCACTGTATGTATGTATGTGTATGTACGTGTATGTATGTGTGTGTATTACTCACAGGCTCGGCCCTTTGCGTGGCGTGGGGTGTAGCAGGTGGGCGTGACTCCAGGTGTTGCCGTGGTGACGTTGAGGAACTGTGAGCAACGCAGGAAGTCAGGCCAAGAGGCGTTAAACATCTGAAGAACAGTTTCACATCCCTCCTTCGCCGCTTCACAGAACGACTGACATGGTAATATCAAATGCCTACACACACACACAGAAGTTTTTTTTCCTCATATGTAATGGCTGTTATAAGGACAGTAATGAAACCGTCAACACTCAGTGGCACTCCCGCCCTCGCTCACACCTGTCCACGCTCCCGAGCCACACACTAAAATCTATCCACGCCCCCGACCCACACCCTCACACCTGTCCACCCCCCGAGCCATACACTCACATGTCACCCCCCTCAGTGACACACTGCGGCAGTGCGATGGTGCAGCCAAAAAGCATGATGTGTGAGTAACAGTTCAGTCTGTTCAGGTATGTGAAGAAGCGCAGGAACATCTCCATCTCTCCACGCTTCACCACCATCGCCCCCGGCAACACGCCACTCCGGTTATACGCCAACATGTGACACTGAGCTTCTGTGATGTCATAGCAAGCACCTAAAAAACACACACACACACACACACACACACTCACTCCTTAGCTACATTAGCCTCACAGTTCCAGTACGAAGACGTAAGTACAATTGAGGTAAGTAAATTCAATTTAATGTGTGTGTGTGTGATGACAAAGTCAAAGCCATACAGAGTCATCCGGTCTCTCGCTCTCTCACACACACATACAGAGAGTCACGTCGCTCTGATTAATCATTATGCCGTCCGTTTTTGCAGACAGGGACATACAGCAAAGACACACTGCGCTCCACGCTTTAGAGGTCAGTGCCGACACACACACACACACACACACAGATCAGGATTCTAGTCACTGTCGCGACTGTACCCTCTGACTAAGGACAAAACATACTTTCTCTCCATCTCCTGTCTTTTAGCATCTCAAACACACACACACACGAAAAAGATAGAGACTGTGTCCTTTGCCATTTTGGCAGAATGAATACTAATGCAGGAAAGTGCATCACCTGCAAATCACAGGAACAAACAGTATAAATTAGATTTACAGCAACTGAGAGAGAGACAGACAGACAGACAGAGCGAGAGAAAGAGAAGGAGAGTGAGAGACAGATGATAAAGCAGTTTGTAGTGTGAGGATCTGAATGTCCTAAAAAGTTGTATGAAGTACAGAATTGCACACACTTTTGTGTGTGTGAGAAAGTGAAATGAATCAGTTGTGTGTGTGTATTTGTGTATGTGAGTGTGTGTGGGGTGCAGGTATGAGTTTTTGATGTACACTGCATGTGAATTTCCCTCCAACCTTCATTAAGGTAATTTTGTGATTGGCTGTTGGAGGAGTGTTCTGATTGGTGGACTGTTTATCACTACAGAAGTGACTTAGTTTTACAGCAAAGGCACGAAAAACTGTAAACGTTACTGTAGAATAAAAGCTAGAATATTTTTCTAGGGAAAAAAAATAATAATGTAGAAGACTGTCCTCATATTTGTGGTGAGCAATGAGCCCCAGTGTCACTCACTCACTGTTAACCACACTAACATTTTTGTGGATGTGTCTATGCTTAGACCCAGAATACACAACCCCAAACAAGCGGCTATAGAGCGGATCCTGATCCTCACTACAGTGTGGAAATGAGACACATCCAAACAAACAAATCCAAAACACTACAACATTACAACCTGATCATCACTGCTGAACTTCAGAACATGCCCCTGATGAAAACATCAACATGATGTGCACGTTCTCAACCTCGTTCCTCACCAGGCTCAGTGTTTGTGCTCGTGGGTTCGACACTCGACAAAGCACTTATGGTGGAAAAACCCATTAACCAATCAGCAGTCGATGTAGGTGTAGCATCCAATGGAGATGATGATGATGAAGAAGAATCGGACATAGAAGGATCAGTGGAAGGTGATTCTGGATGGAACGTTCCTGTACTGATATGCGAGATTGTCGCCGTGGTGTTAACAACTGCAAGGCGATCCATCGTGACGGCAACAAGGGGGATGAGGGTCGTCATGGAAATATCCGTGGCGGAGAGAGGGGCGGAGTCACTGGAGTCAAGCAGCCCATTCCCGATTATTCCTGAAACATGTAATAAATAAAAACATTTATTAATTAAATGATTTATTCTATATTTATTCATTATAATAACATAGTATCATTATAAACTCAATGAATAGAATATATAACATTAATACATATTTATTATATAATTATCTGATAACTCCATAGAACAACTCCCTGAACACAGTAATTATAGCAACTTATTAATGTTATCTACATTCAATACATCAATTAAAATATACAGATTTATAATAATAACTAAAATGTTTATAAGAACATGTCCATGGTGTAAATTATACCTTGATTGACAGAATTAAATCTACTCATGAAGTGAAATATAGAAGGGTGTCTAGAGTGAAGAAGAGAGAAGGAAAAGAATAGGAAAACATGAACAGAAATGAAAAAACAAACTAGAACCAAGTATCAGAAATGACAGAACAAAGAGTCAGAGAGAGATACACAGTACAAGGAGCACAAGGTCTCCAACATCCACCAGCTCCGTGATGTGATCATGGAGGAGAGTAAGAGAACTCCAGTGGCAACCTGTGAAGCTCTGGTGAACTCCATGCCCAAGAGGGTTAAGGCAGTGCTGGAAAATAATGGTGGCCGCACAAAATATTGACACTTTGGGCCCAATTTGGACATTTTCACTTAGGGGTGTACTCACTTTTGTTGCCAGCGGTTTAGACATTAATGGCTGTGTGTTGAGTTGTTTTGAGGAGACAGCAAATTTACACTGTTACACAAGCTGTACACTCACTACTTTACATTGTAGCAAAGTGTCCTTTCTTCAGTGTTGTCACATGAAAAGATATCATCAAATATTTACAAAAATGTGAGGGGTGTACTCACTTTTGTGAGATACTGTAGATAGAGATAGACAGAGAGAGAAAACTATGTGAATAATATTAGGAACAAAAGAAGAAGAGACGAGTGACGTGTGGAGTGAAACGTGTGACGTACCAGTGGAGGAAAAGATCTGCAACTCACTTCTACTGTATATAAATACAGCAACAGTTAAGGAGCCCACTGAGAAAGTGTATATTTACACATGCACACGCATGTGCGCGCGCACACACACACACACACACACACACACAGTCCTTCATGCTCCTATCTTTTTCACACTGCAGAACAATGTTCTGGTGGTGAGACCATAAAATACTTCAAGGACTTTTACAACCGAGAGAAGCAATGAGAGAGAGAGAGAGAAGGAATGAGAGAGAGAGAGAGAGAGAAGGAATGAGAGAGAGAGAGAGAGAGAGAGAAGGAATGAGAAAGAGAGAGAGAATGAGAGAGAGAGAGAATGAAAGAAAGAGAGAGAAGGGACAGTGACTAAATTTTATTACCAAAATAATTACTTAACCACACACAAGTTTGTTTGTGTGTGTGTTTGTGTGTGTTTGACAGCATGTTCATGCATCATCAGAAGTGAATGAGTTTCATTTTTAGAAAGATTTTTTTCTTTACATCAATATAACATCAACTCAGAGTGAGTCAGTGTGTGAAGAAACAAATTTACACACACACACACACACACACACACACACACACACACACACACACACACACAGCAGCTTGATTGAAAGGTGTCCAAATGAGTTAAAGAGCACTATAAAATGGTTTCACATGCTTTGTGTGTGTGTGTGCGCGCGCATGAGTGTAGGAGGCTTTGAAGGAGGACAGAGGGATGGTGACACATACAGGAAGCCTGCGTCAGAGATTCTTATTTAACACTCGTTTGTCACATCACTCGTTCACACCTTGTCCCCGTTCAGCCAAATGATGAGTGTGAAACAGATTAGTGAATTCATGTGTAACAAACACACACACACACACACACACACACACACACACACACACACACACACACACACACACACACACACAATGACTGTACTGATGTTTTCAAGTTATGGCTATGCTTTTGTAAGGGACTACGATACAGTCAGACATAGTGTGTGTGTGTGTGTTACCTGTAAAGGCAAGCAGCAGTGTGAGGAGGCAGATGAGGCCACACACACAGGGTAGGATGACGATGAGGAGCTTCAGGAGCCTTGTTGAGCCGAGTTTATGTGAACATGTGTCCTCCATCACATGCACATCAACACCTGATACCTTTAACACACACACACAGAAAGATCACATCACATCACACACTAAGCCAGGATACACACTGCAGTGTTTGGTTACAAAAATAGACAATTACAATTGCAATAACACCCTCAACACCACCGATAACACCCTCAACACCAATAACACCACCGATAACACAGTCAACACCACCGATAATACAGTCAACACCACCGATAACACACCACCGATAACACACATTGTGTTACAGTTACACCGATAACACTCTCAACACCACTGATAACACCCTCAACAGCAATAACACCACCGATAACACAGTCAACACCACCGATAGTACAGTCAACACCAACGATAACACACCACCGATAACACACATTGTGTTACAGTTACACCGATAACACCCTCAACACCACCGATAACACCCTCAACACCACCGACAATACCCTAACACCACCGATAACACCCTCAACACCACCAATAGCACCCTCAACACCACCAATAACACACATTGTGTTACAGTTACACCGATAACACCCTCAACACCACCGATAACAGTCAACACCACCGATAACAGTCAACACCACCGATAACACCCTCAACAGCACCGATAACACCCTCAACGCCACCGATAACACCCTCAACACCACCGATAACAGTCAACACCACCGATAACAGTCAACACCACCGATAACACCCTCAACAGCACCGATAACACCCTCAACGCCACCGATAACACCCTCAACACCACCGATAACAGTCAACACCACCGATAACAGTCAACACCACCGATAACACCCTCAACAGCACCGATAACACCCTCAACGCCACCGATAACACCCTCAACACCACCGATAACAGTCAACACCACCGATAACAGTCAACACCACCGATAACACCCTCAACACCAACACCACCGATAACACCTTCAACAACACCAATAGCACCCTCAACACCATGATAACACCCTCAACAGAACCGATAACACCCTCAACACCACCGATAACACCCTCAACACCCAGATAACACCCTCAACACCCAGATAACACCCTCAACACTACCGATAACACCCTCAACACCACCGATAACATACCGATAACACCCTCAACACCACTGATAACACACATTGTGTTACAGTTACACCGATAACACCCTCAACAGCACCGATAACACCCTCAACACCCAGATAACACCGTCAACACCACCGATAGCACCCTCAACACCACCGATAACATACCGATAACATCCTCAACACCACCGATAACACACATTGTGTTACAGTTACACCGATAACACGCTCAGCAGCACCGATAACACCCTCAACAGCACCGATAACACCCTCAACACCACCAATAACACCCTCAACAGCACAGATAACACCCTCAACACCACCGATAACACCCTCAACACCAACACTACCAATAACACCCTCAACACCATCGATAACACCCTCAACACCAACACCGCCGATAACACCTTCAACAACACCAATAGCACCCTCAACACAACCGATAACACCCTCAACACCACCGATAACACCATCAACACCACCGATAACACCCTCAACACCACCGATAGCACCCTCAACATCAACACCACCGATAGCACCGATAACACCACCGATTGCACCGATAACACCACCGATAGCACCGATAACACCACCGATAGCACCCTCAACACCACCGATAGCACCATCAACACCACCGATAGCACTGTCGACACCACCGATAACACCACCGATAGCACCGATAACACCACCGATAGCACCAATAACACCACCGATAGCACCGATAACACCACCGATAGCACCAATAACACCACCGATAACACACTGATAACACCACCGATAACACACTGATAACACCACCGATAACATACCGATAACACCCTCAACACCACCGATAACACACATTGTGTTACAGTTACACCGATAACACCCTCAACACCACGAATAACACAGTCAACCCCACCGATAACACCCTCATCACTACCGATAACACCCTCAACACCAACACCACCAATAACACCCTCAACACCACCGATAACACCCTCAACACCAACACCAATAGCACCCTCAACACCCCGATAACACCCTCAACACCACCGATAACACACATTGTGTTACAGTTACACCGATAACACCCTCATCACCACCGATAACACCCTCAACACCAACACCACCGAAAACACCCTCAACACCACCGATAACACCCTCAACACCAACACCAATAGCACCCTCAACACCATGATAACACCCTCAACACCACCGATAACACCCTCAACACCACCGATAACACCCTCAACACCCAGATAACACCCTCAACACCCAGATAACACCCTCAACACCACCGATAACACCCTCAACACCACCGATAACACACTAACACCCTCAACACCACCAATAACACCGTCAACACCACCGATAGCACCCTCAACACCACCGATAACACACCTATAACACCCTCAACACCACCGATAACATACCGATAACACCCTCAACACCACCGATAACACACATTGTGTTACAGTTACACCGATAACACCCTCAACACCACCGATAACACCTTCAACAGCACTGATAACACCCTCAACACCACCGATAACACCAACACACTCAACACCACCGATAACACCCTCACCACCACCGATAACAGTCAACACCACCGATAACACACTAACACCCTCAACACCACCGATAACACCCTCAACACCAACACCACCAATAACACCCTCAACACCATCGATAACACCCTCAACACCAACACCACCGATAACACCTTCAACAACACCAATAGCACCCTCAACACAACCGATAACACCCTCAACACCACCGATAACACCATCAACACCACGATAACACCCTCAACACCACCGATAACACACTAACACCCTCAACACCACCAATAACACCCTCAACACCACCGATAGCTCCCTCAACATCAACACCACCGATAGCACCGATAACACCACCGATTGCACCGATAACACCACAGATAGCACCAATAACACCACCAATAACACACTGATAACACCACCGATAACATACCGATAACATAC
>JAFFST010049920.1:45457-74244 GCA_022414735.1 Noturus placidus
TTCCCCCCCCCCCTTCTCTTTTGTTTTTTTTTTTGTTTATTTCTTTTAATTTCCTTTCTTTCTGTATGGATTTATGAAAATAATACAAAACATATGTAATTGAATTACATGTACACGAATCATAAATAAATTATGTAAAACATAATGTAAACATTCCTGGGTGGGGTGGGAGGGGCTGTTATTGGGGTAAAAAAATATTGATTCTGTATTGATATATTTTGTTGTACTCTGAAGTGTGTGAGAATCAATAAAAAATATGAATCAATAAAAAATATAAATCCAAAAAAAGAAACTACCATGTAAACAGCAATTATTAATTAACTTCATCTAATTAAGGTCATACTCAAAGTAAACACAAATCGAATTAAGACAGGTGTAGTACTCCTGTTTTAATCGCATTATCGATGTGTATTACCGACATGTAAACACCTTAATCACATTATGAACGTCGTGTGAGAGTGTTCACCGCAGGATGATCCACAGGATCACACACAGGATCACACACAACTTTTTACGGCAAACAAGAGAGTTCGGCCACGTCCCAAACCACATACTTTCCTACTATAAGCCTGTAGTGGAGATAAATACATGCATATCAGCTACTACATAGACGTTTTGTACGCGGTTTGGGACACAGCCCACAGCTTCAAGCAGTTGATCATATGCACGTACAGCATTACAAATAATTAATTGCACTTAAAGTGTTCGTAGAAACATAAAATAAAACACCCAAAACTGTATACGGTACCATAACGAAGACGAACTCTATGTTGATGCGCAAAATTCTGGAGGGACTCAGGGCGCGGTGACGTAATGATGTGTGCCGTTAATCTAATTATGTTCTACAACATGTAAAACGGGTACATGACAGGAGTATTCTAAAAGCGACTCATGTAATCACCTTAATCACATTATTATCTTACTTAGAGTAAGGTCAATAATTAGATTACTGCTGTCCATGTAAATGTAGTCTATGACAGTGTGTGTGTGTACCTGGATGGCAGAGCAGAAGGCAGCGATGTCCACATGGAGGTTTAAACTCTCGGTTACACACCTGTCCACAGGAATGTGGGAGGATCCAAGGGTCAGGCTCAGGCTCCGCCTCCTTCCCACAGTAACAGTAATAGCGAGTAGGAGTCTGCTGAGGGGTATACTGATATCTACACTTAGGACTGGAGACAGGGGGGAAGAGAGAGAGAGAGAGCGATATTAATTATTGTATAGACAATAATCCATCCATCCATCTTTTTATAGTATCTTCTATACCGCTTATCCTTACTTAAGGGTGACGGGGGAACCTTGAGCCTATCTCAGGACGCATGGGGCACAGAGCGGGATGTCAATCCATTGTAGAGCACAAAAACACACTCACATACCCATTCATACAGTACAGGCACTTTGGACTTGCCAATCAGCCTACCATGCATGTCTTTGGACTACGGGAGGAAGCCCCCGCATCACAGGGAGAACATGCAAACTCCGCACACACAGGGCCACGGTGGGAATTGAACCCCCAACCATGGAGTTGTGAGGTGAACGTGCTAAACACTAAGCCACCATGCGCCCGTAGACAATAAGCACCATATGCCAAAACTTCAAGCTGTGTTCTGATTGGTCAGTTCCTCACCAGGGCCAAGGGTGATCTTTTTTCCCAAAATCCTCATCTGTTACGGAGGAGACGAGGAAGATGGAGTCTTTAGCCCACTTCTGAATACACGGGATGTGGAAGATACAATAACAACCAACACAGCTCCATACCTGAGAGGGAACAGGACCAGGTCGCAAACATGTTAACTCCTGAAAATGTCCAAATGTGTCTTTCGTGTGTGTGTGTGTGTGTGTGTGTGTTTGTGTGTCTCACTGCTTGAGTTCTCTTCACAGAGGCGATGCAGATGAGACAGGTAATGGCTCCAGACTGGAATGCCTCATTCAGGTACTGACGAGTTCGCTCCAGGTCTGACACGTCTCCTCCTGAACGAACACACACACACACACACACACATATACAATCCTACCCTTTTCTGTTCTGACACAGTCTGACAAATCACATCAAACACCACAAAGTTTTTGGCTAATGCTGAACTCACTGAGCAGGTTATGATGATGTAATGAGACAGAAGTTCACTACACTAACACTCAAATCTGTGATGGATTCTGGCTGCTTTCTTATTTATTGCAAGACTTCCCTAATGTGCCATTACTATTGAGCCCTACATCTACTCCTGCTCCAGCAGTAAAATGGGGATAAGTTTAAGATCGGCTCTGACCCATCTGACTGGTGTACGTGGTGAGAGTCGACTCCAGTATACGGCCTCGCTTCCCAAGCACTTCATCTTCATCCTCATCAGAGGAGGAAGAGCTATACTGACTCTCGGCCAATCGCTGAGCAGCGGCCTGGTTGGACTTCCTGATCTCGTCAAATTTGGACTGTGAGGACGCGGCTGGAGAAGAGACATGGATAGGTATGTTAGGCGTGAGAAACTGAAGCATGTGATGATGCTATGATGTCACTCTTACCTGTACCAGGTGACTGTTCTGCTTTGGGTACTGTTGTGATGGCAGAACCAGCCCTCCCTCGCCCCACATCCTCCTGTCTCTGCGGTCGCCATGACGACACGTCATCCACAGCATGACCCCGGCCACGACCTCGGCCCTGCTGTCGCCAAGCGGGCTCCATGGTGGTTGCCTTCGTAACGGAAATTGTGAGAAAGTGTAAGGAAAAAAGACACAGAACTCACAGGCTGTCTCAAACGCTCCCCAAGTAAATGCACTACATAGGGTACATTTTATATTATATATATATATAAATAAATGTACATATATATATATATATATATATATATATTTACAATACTGGACCAGTTAGTGTTCAGTTTCCCATATAAGTGCACTACAAAAGGTATAAAAATAATCTTAACAAATTCAGTATATATGCAGCTTTCTACTCATTATACTCATTTTACAAGATATGTAGTGCACTAGGTGTCTAATAGAGGAATTTGGGATTTAGCTCTCTTTTATCCAAGTAAAGCAAACAGAGTCTACCTTTATTCTTCTACAAAGTATTAGCAAGTTAAAATAATTACTTACTAAGAAAAAAGCAAATAATTAAGATGTGCGCTTATAAAACAGCTAACTGATGTTATATTATAGGTTTCAAATCCCGCTAACATTCAGCAAATTAATTCGGATACTATTAACATCCCCCACCCGTATTCTGACAATTCTCGGCTCCACCGCGAGCACGGGGGTGGGCGGGAGGAGGACAGAGGGTTACTCACTTCGACAATTGGACGCCTTGACTGTCCATTCAATGCGTTGCGCACGCGTACAAATTTTTTTGCCAATCCCACAGCAGGAGGCGGGACTTGTCGGAAAACAGTTAGGAAAAACACGACACGTATAATGCGGGTCTAGTCATTCGAACTCACCAAGCTAACTGGCTAGCCTGTCAAGTTATGAAATACTTGCGAATCTGTGAGATGGCTGCAGAATTTTTACACACGCTTTTCTGTATTCCTCTGTGGTAAGAACGTTGTGATTTTTGAAGAGATTTTGTTTCTTTGAACCTACCGTTTTGTGTCACAAGCTCATGAGACTCTGAGGTAGCTAGGTCCACACACACTGTGCATATGCGCAGTCTGAAGGAGACGCAACGCGTTATGGGAAGGGAAGTCCTTTACCAACTCATTTCTCATTCGGGTAAATGGGGAAAATGTGACTTTAAAAATACAACTTCCGGTTTTATTCAGAAGGTGCAACGTGTCGTCCATCCAGCCATACATCTTCAACTGCTTACACCTTTTCAGGGTCACGGGCGAACCTGGAGCCTATCCAGGGGAGCATCGGGCACAAGGCGGGGTACACCCTGGACAGGGTGCCAGTCCATCGCAGGGCACAATTACATACACACTCACACACATATTCATACACTACGGACACTTTAGACGTGTAGTGCTCAAGCTAAACTCTGTCGTCATGAGAGATTGTGTTGGTTTTTTTTTGTTGTTGTTTTTTTTAATCTGGCGCCCGGGTGTTGAACCGCGCACGCGCGAAGGTTTAAACGGTCGTTTTTTTTTGAGCGCCATTTTGTGGACAGTTGCACGCTAGTCACAGTCACTGTTGAAAAATTAAACTGAAATTTCAGACCCTAACACAATAATAAACAACTTTCTGCCATTGAGACTGAGATCACATTTAATCTCAATAATCATTTAATCAAAGATGACTAACTATGATGTTCTAAAAAATGACTTTCTCTGAAAGTAGCAAGCGATATTACAGCAATGGCATTTTGCTAGCACTGCTTCAGGCTGGAAATATCGCACTGATATTTCAATCTGTATATACTAATATTCACAGTAAGGAGTAAAAGAGTAGAAATGACTAACGTCAGATTACCTAAACATGTCTTTAAACATTTTATGTACAACTTTACTCGCAGTTACACAGATATGGTACCATCCATCCATCTACAACCGCTTACTCCTCTTCAGGGTCACGGGGAACCTGGAGCCTATCCCAGGAGGCATCGGGCACAAGGCGGGGTACACCCTGGACAGGGTTGCAAAATGATTTATTTATTGTCAAACAAGACATTCAGTAAGATGTGGTTTGACATGTACCTACAGTTTCCAAGGTAGAAATAGCTATACATACATGTCCAAAAGAAATAAGATGTTTTACAATTCAGTTAGATTAAAAAATAATACATTCCAAATAATGGTATTATGAATTATTGGGATTTGCCTGTTTCTCTAATTAAAACCATGTGATGTTCAAAATGGCAATAAAAGATTTAAAAGTGTATAATTACACAGGATACAGAATTGTCCTCAGGGTTCTGGTAACAGTTGGGAATCATTGTTCACATGGAAGAAAAGCCGTGCTGTAACCTGCTTCAGATAAAGCATCCTTTAAACGTCTCGTTCTCCTTTTGCATATTTTTTTAACAGTCCTTCCTTATTTAATCCCCCTGTTCATTGTTTAGAAATCCACAGAGTCACTTCTGTTTCCTGTCACTGTTTTACTTTTCCTCTTTCTTCTCCTCTGATTCCCCCCCCTCTTTCTCAGGAGGAGGCAGAACCACCGGCACTGTCTCAGTCATTTTGGTGAAGGTGACCCCGGTGCTGGGGATTTTGCTCTCCAGTCTGGCGACACGTCTTTTCAGGCGGCTATGCGTGGCCTCATGTTGAGCGAGTAAACGGGCGAAGCGTGTCTGCATGTCATCCAATACTGTGCCAATCTTTATCACTTTCTCCTCCATGTCCTTGGGGTCTGGTCCCTGCTTTGCCACCTCAAGATCCAGCAGGTTGTCCTTATAAACACACGAATTATTCACAAAAATCGTTAAGACATCATGAACACATTTAATGAGCCAAGGGATCTGATCACTTAAGATGGTCCCTTAATATGGTTCAAAACTTATGTAGTAAATGATTTTGGCACCATGTTCTTCTTACAAAATACCTTAAGTTGATTATTATAAATGAAAGGGATGGTGCAGGAGTTCCTTTAGAACTTATGGGATTGTACAAGTTCCTGAGACGGTACAAGGCTGCATATTGGGATGGAATATTCTTCTGTTGTTTCGCCTTACCTTTATCATATGATGACCAACCCTTGTAAACCAGGTTCCCTAATTTTCCTAAATGGTTGTAAAGAAGTGCTTAATGAAGGGTATAAGGCCAGGGAGGTTATTTATTGTTGTTGATGACATCACAGGATCTAACCCCATCTAGTATTTTTAATTTATCTTATTATTTAATTTCTGAAAAACTAAAATTAACTTAAAAAACTAATTTCTAATTTCAAATCATAGTACCTTCATCAGGATTTGGCGTCCCTTTTCCTCCAGCATAGCCTTTGCGTCTGGATACTCGGTCAGTGCCTCCATCAAGTCGTCCTTGGAAAGGCAGAACAAATCAGAGTATCCGATACTGCGTATGTTGGCCGTTCTTCGGTTTCCAGCTTTGCTGCCTTTGATATTGAGGATGCTGATCTCGCCAAAGTAGCTTCCATCGCTGAGGACAACAAATTGTGTGATTCCATCGTCAGCCACCACAGCCAGCTTTCCTTCTTTGATGATGTACATCTCACGACCAATATCACCCTTTTTGCAAATGTAATCACCAGGGCTGTAAACTTGTGGCTGGAGCTTCAGCACAAGTTCGACCAAAAGTCCTGCCTCACAATCTGCAAAAATTCTCACTTTCTTAAGAGTGTCCAGGTGCACATTGATGGCGACTTCTGCTCTTAATTTGTCTGGAAGGTACTTGAGCACTTCCCTCTCATCTACCGCCTTCTTATTGGTCCAAAGGTAATCAAACCATTTGATGATACGTTTCTCCAGATCCTTGGTCACATTACGAAAACTCATGTACTGCTTGATGGCATCAATTCGGGCTTGAAAATCCGCTCGTGCTGCATTCATGTTTGTGATCATGGAACCGACATTACCAACGATCGTAGCAAAGATCAAAACACCCACTAGGAAGTCTGTAACCACAAAGAAGTACTCAGAATCCTTCTCAGGAGGTGGAGTTTCACCGATGGTGGTCAATGTCAAAGTGGACCAGTACATGCTGTATGCATATTTCCTCACCAAACGACCAAATTCTGGGTTTGTAGTATCCGGATAGACGAACCTATCGGCCCCGAAACCGATAGCTTTGGAGAATGAGTAGTAGAGGCAAGCATTCCAGTGGATGATGATGACGATGTACATGACAAGGTTGGAGATTCGGAAGACGTTTGGAAAATTGGTCCTTGTTTCTGTGCGCTGGAAAAACTCAAAGAGGCGGTTGACCCGGAAAAGCTTGTTCATGCGGATCTCGGGGTAGTTGAGACCGACCAAAGAGTAACAAATATCCGTGGGAATCATAGAGATGAGGTCCAGCTTGAACTGGACACTCTCCATGTATCGTGCACGGAGCTTTTTTTCGTCTTTAACCAGCAGACCCTGCTCCAGATACCCTACAATCACATATCATATCAGTATCCCCCTCAATGCTGTTATTTAACAGTGTAGGTGTCACACAGGTGTGCTCACCTGTTCTCGTCCTGAAGACCATGTCTGCCAGGTAAACCAGGTCTGCAAGAAAGTCAGTGATGAACCAGAATATCAAATAATCATGCTGCAGCTCCTCAAAACAGGCTCTAAACAAGAGAAGAGAAGAGAAAACCTTAAACACTGGTCCGATAATCATCACAGAATGTTAAAAACAAGCTAGAATTTAGTATTAACTACCGTATTTTCCGCACTATTTCCGGATTATAAGGCGCAGTCTCAATTACGGGGTCTATTTCTGTACTTGACCAATACATAATGCGCAATAATACGGTTGTTACGCCATCCAAAGTCGCACATTTTTACAGATTTTGGAACTCAGTCCACACATAAGGCGCACCGGATTATTAGGCGCATGGCCGATTTTTGAGAAAATTTAAGGCTTTTAGGTGCGCCTTATAGTGCGGAAAATACGGTATTTATAAATAGTGTTTTGTACCTGGCGATGATCAGAACCCAGTTATACATGACAGGACAGGTGATGACGAAGAGCCAGTTGTAGTACATGTTTCCTGCAGGATCGATGACGTAAATCTCCTTTGGCCTGATCGCAAATCGACAAAATATGATAATGAATCAGCAGCACATGTTCCTTCATAACACACTGTTATAGAGCACAATACAACCAAACTGAACAATGTACTCCTCTTTCTTGGCTTTCTCCTTCTCTTTCTCCTTCTCTTTTTCTTTCTGCTCTTGCTCTTTGTCCTTCTTCTTCTCTTCTTTCTTTTCTTTTTTCCTGCAGTAATAAAATCATGATTAGTCGCACACGTGAGAATATAACACAGTAAGAGAAGCGGTGAGTTTCACCTCACGCATGATGAGTTCTTACTGTTTCTTCTCCTTCTTTTCTTTCTTTTCTTTCTTCTTTTTCTCTTTCTTTTCTCTGCAAAGGAGGAATAGAGCAGTGTAGATTACACACATCATATCTGTGTAGTGTGTCTACCTGACATTGTGTGTGTGTGTGTGTGTGTGTGTGTGTTTCTGTGACTCTGTATATTAGATTTTTGATTGTATAGTTGTATAGCATTGTGTGTTACTCACTCCTCATTGTTGTTGCTGTTGTTGACATTAAAAAGTGTTCCAGCACCAGAGCGCTGCCTCTTCCTTCAGACAACACACACACATCATCATCATCATCATCATCATTGCTTAGGCTGTAGTTATTGATTATCAGCACTGTGAGTGATCAGTGCAGATCACAAATAATTAAACGGCAAAAAGACAAACAAGAATTACTTAAGACTAAATAATTTAAAAAATGAATTTAAAATTAGTCATCAAAGGTGAGCCATAAGATGGATTCGTTGCTCACGTCATGTCCTCTGCGTCACCCACGGTAACCTCCTCCACCCCCTCTACCCCCTCCAGGAGGATTATGGGAGGAACAAGTGGCTTCACACAATTCGACATGGCAGCTGACTGGCTGACCCACCTGTCAATCACAAAACAAATAAGGTTGTTGGAATTTAATGAATCAACTCTGGTTACAGCCGGAAATGCTGACGTTTATGCAGCAAAGTTCAACGCTGAAATACTGGCATTTTTCTGTAAGAAGGTTTGTGTGCGCAGCTGATTGGCTGAGCCACTTGTCAAGCAATTAATACAGCTATAAATGCTGTCACTACTCATATGAAATAAATTTTTATTATTATACTGTATATAGCTTTAACATATGTCATTCAATCACAATAAAAAAATTGTTACAACAAACATCAATACAATTCAATAAACAACAATATGAAAACGTTTTTACAGTTTTAAAAATATACATGTGCTGGTCATATAATTAGAATATCACCAAAAAGTTGATTTATTTCAGTAATTCTATTCAAAACGTGAAACTAGTATAATGTATACATTCATTAAACACAGACTGATATATTTCAATTGTTCATTCCTTTTAATTTTGATGATTATAACTGACAACTAATGAAAACCCCAAAATCAGTATCTCAGAAAATTTGAATATTGTGAAAAGGTTCAATATTGAAGACACCTGGTGCCCCACTCTAATCAGCTAATTAACTCAAAACACCTGCAAAGGCTTTAAATGATCTCTCAGTCTAGTTCTGTAGGCTACACAATCATGGGGAAGACTGCTGACTTAACAGCTGTCCAAAAGACAACCATTGCACACCTTGCACAAGGAGGGCAAGACACAAAGGTCATTGCTAAAGACGCTGGCTGTTCACAGAGCTCTGTGTCCAAGCACATTAATAGAGAGGCGAAGGGAAGGAAAAGATCTGGTAAAAAAAAAAGTGTACAAGTAATAGGGATAACCGCACCCCTGGACTCAGTGCTTCAAGAACCACCACGCACAGACGTATGCAAGACATGGGTTTCAACTGTTGCTTTCCTTGTGTCAAGCCACTCTTGAAAAAGACACAGCATCAGAAGTGTCTCGCTTCTGACTGCTCCTGAGTGGTCGAAAGTTATGTTCTCTGATGAAAGAAAATTTTGATTTCCTTTGGAAATCAAGGTCCCAGAGTCTGGAGGAAGAGAAGAGAGGTATTCCACATTCCACAGAATCCACGTTGCTTGAAGTCCAGTGTAAAGTTTCCACAGTCAGTGATGGTTTGGGGTGCCATGTCATCTGCTGGTGTTGGTCCACTGTGTTTTCTGAGGTCCAAGGTCAATGCACCCATTTACCAGGAAGTTTTAGAGCACTTCATTCTTCCTGATGCTGACCAACTTTATGGAGATGCTGATTTCATTTTTCAACAGGACTTTTTACTCCTGCACACAGTGCCAAAGCTACCAGTACCTGCTTTAAGGACCATGGTATCCCTGTTCTTAATTGGCCAGCAAACTCGCCTGACCTTAACCCTATAGAAAGTCTATGGGGTATTGTGTAGAGGAAGATGTGATACACCAGAACCAACAATTCAGAAGAGCTGAAGGCCACTATCAGAGCAACCTGGGCTCTCATAACACCGGAGCAGTGCCACAGACTGATTGACTCCATGCCACACTGCATTGCTGCAGTAATTCAGGCAAAAGGAGCCACAACTAAATATTGAGTGCTTTACATACTCATACTCTTCATGTTCATACTTTTCCGTTGGCCAACATTTCTTAAAATCCTTTTTTTGTATTGGTCTTATGTAATATTCTAATTTTCTGAGATACTGATTTTGGGGTTTTCATTAATTGTCAGTTATAATCATCAAAATTAAAAGGAATGAGCACTTGAAATATATCAGTCTGTGTGTAATGAATGTATACATTATACTAGTTTCACTTTTTGAATGGAATTACTGAAATAAATCAACGTTTTGATGATATTCTAATTATATGACCAACACCTGTATGTATGTAATCATGTTGTGTATCCATTTTTAAAAAATGTTTTATTAAAGAATACTAAAATAATGGGAATTTATTCATCTTTAGTAGGCTGACCAAGGATGTGGCAGCTGATTGGCTGAGCTACCTGTCAATCAATCACTAAAGACACCTAGATGTTAAAACGAGAACATTACCAAACTAAGACTTAGGATTTTAAATAGGCATTATGGGTTTAAAGTGGAAATTTTCTGAATTTACATCAGTCTAGTGTCTGAGTGTATTTTAGTGTCTGAGTAAAACAGAAAATAAAAAATGTTAAGACGCAAACACTTATTTAAATACTGATATTTTTACTTAACAATAGCTCTGAGCTTGTTTCTTTAAGGATGTTTTTAAAAACTACACTAATCCTGTTGAACACATGCTCAAATGTCTCTAAGGATAAGGAAAGACATTGTTTAATTAATGGATTAAAGTTTGTATCATTAAATATTTATAAAGAGGATTTTTAAATCAAAATAGCACTGTATATAACTATAACTTGGAAATAATTGATGAATGCTAAGTAAAATATTAAGAATGTAATTTAATAGCTATTTAGAAATGAACAGGTTTGAACAAATATTGAAGTAATGTAACAGATTAAATAATTGAGTCTAAATCAATTCATCTAAATGGTTGTATTGTGTAGAATAAAGAATCATCTACTCACCTGACCCTAATCCACTGCCCACTACACACCTGTGTGTACGTCCTCCATCACGGGTACACATCCATACATCAGCGTGGACATGAAGTCATCATACACACACACACACACACACACACACACACACACACACACACACACACACACACACAGGAAAGACAAAATGAGTGTTCATATCCCTGATTTGGGTTTTTTTGCCAGCCAGAGACATCCAACTGACAGAGGATTTCATATGGGAAAGTGGGATTGGGGATTAGACAGGATGGACACACACACACACACACACACACACACACACACACACACATAGTGCCTCTTAATATGTATGAGGTTGTAACGGCACAAGATAGATAGATAGATAGATAGATAGATAGATAGATGGATAGATAGATAGATAGATAGATAAACATTACAACTCTTCTATAAATTAAAAGTCAGAAAAGTTGCAATGAAAAAAAAAGTTGAAAAAGTTGAATGAAAAAGATTATGAATTAAATAAATTTGCAAATATTAAGCTGTAAATTAACAAATGAAAATTATTAACCATAACTATTTATATATGTGGAAGAATAAATCATGAATAAATGAATCAGCTCTCTCTCAGTTAAATTGATCTGATATGCACTATATGACTGGGGTTTAGAAAGGTTCAAGAGCGCATCTTCAATGTTTCTGAGATTTATTTTTTTCAAACTAAGACTAAGCTCAAACTTCTGATCTTATCCTGTCAGCGGTCATTTGGTTGGACTTTGGATCTCACACTTTGGGTGTTTGATTTTCAGGAATGCAGCTTGGATTAGTTGGATTTCAAGCTCAGTTTCGTCCTTTGTGACAGCTCCTGGCTGGCTCGCCAAACCATTATCCCAACATGACTCTGCTTCTGTCCTACATTACACTGTATATAAGAAAAGTTTAGATTGAGCGGTTTCCAGTCATCACTGTGTCCTCAGTGTGTGTGTGTGTGATGTACTGAATGCCCCAGCCTGATCATTATTTTATTTATTTTTTGATATTAGTGTTGAATCCTGACCTTTTATTTTACACATTTCTAAATTATTTTAAGATGTCAATCTGACAATAACAAATGTTAGATTAATATTTGCAATGTAGTATTCTACATAGTATGTATAGCTATATTGTTTGTACCTGTGTATAGACTGCTGTGTGTGTGTGTGTGTGTGTGTGTGTGTGTGTGTGTGTGTGTGTGTTCTATCCTCAGCACAGGGTACTAATATACAGATGATGTTCAGGTCATTTTGGAGCTCACTGTGTGTGTGTGTGTGTGTGTGTGTGTGTGTGTGTGTATTCTGTGTTTGACCTTGACCACGTTACAGTAAGAACAGTGAGGATTACTGGCTCACTAGTCCAGATTTGACCGTATCTGATGTGTCAGCGATACAGTGATAGGACATAATCCTATTATGTTACATTACACACACACACACACACACACACACACACACACACACACACACACACACACACACAAACACACCCTATCATTTCAGTAAAACACCCATACACATATGCATGTGAAATTCCAGCTCTCCACACACGTGGAGTTGATACAGAAACACAAATTACACTATAAAGTTTTAGTTAATTTTATTAAAAGTTTATTGTTCTCATTAACAAACACCAACAGTGGAACCCATTACTGGAACTAGATCATTAACTTATTAAAATAAAATTCATTAAAAATTACCATGTGACAGTTTTCTCACAATTCTATCTTTTAAATTATAAATCAGGAACAAATAAGCATAGGGCATCAAAACACATCTATATCAAAGAAATATTGTTAAGTGCTATTCATATGCGCGTGCGTGTGTTTGTTACAGCAATGGTGTGTTAACATTAGCATTAGCTACTCCATCGTTTTGGTTACAGGAAGTTGTAGCGCCTCCTGTTTGTGTCCTCTGACCCACACCAGCACCAGGGGGTGCTTTTCCTACAGGGTCAGTTATTTGCTGGACACCTGCAGGAAGGGCGGGGCTGGGGGCAGGGGTACTGTGGAGCTGCATGTGACCCGGTTTAGGGTCAGGATTAGGGTTGGTGTCTGGTTTAAGGTGAAGGTTAGCGTTGGGATTAGGGTCGGGGTTGAGTTCAGGATCGACGCCCCCCTGTCCACCCTCCAATATTCCCATGTTCTGAATCTCAGCACTAACAGGCAAAATGTAGATCACCTGAGAGAGAGAGAGAGAGAGAGAATTTATCTGCATTGTCTTTAAACTGATTTAATAAAAATAAATTTCTGGACATTTTGCACATTATGTGTGAGTGTGTGTGTGTGTGTGTGTGTGTGTGTGTGTGTGTGTGTGTGTGTGTGTAAGTGTGTGTGTGTGTGTGTGTGTATGTGTGTGTAAGTGTGGGCATGTGTGTGTGTGTGTGTGTGTGTGTGTGTGTGTGTTGTGTGTGTCTGTCTGTGTATGTGTGTGTGTTTGGACTGGTACCTGTGCATCTCCCTCCTCTGAGCTTGCTGAATTGGACTGAAAGGAAATGATGTCATATTAAAGAAAACATGCACACTCAGGTGCTCTAGTGTAAACATTTGTGTTAAATAGTTGATGCTAAAATGCAGTATGTTTTCCCCCACAGATATACATTATCCTTATTTAACAGCAGTGTTACCATGACAACCACCATCTTCCCATCACTACTGTTAGCTACCTAAAAGTTAGCTATTTGAGATTAGCATAGAGGCTCTACAGCTGAAACCACAATTCATAATTCTCAAATAATTTGCATATCAGATCTGTTCCAAACTGAGCGTATTTAGTGATATCGCAAACTGAGCTGTTATGTAGCCCCGTCCCCTTTCCCGTGCACACAGAAAATATGTGTATAATCTGTGCATCAGCTCCAACAGTGTGTAAAAACTCACCTGTGCTGCTGCCTGAGCAACAGACACCACCTGAAACACACACACGTACAGATACACACAGACACACAGTTAGACACACAAGTACAGTCACACACACACACACACACACACACACACACACACACACACACACACAAGCAAGCAATAGTCTCTGTGATAAAGAGAGTGTATTAAAACCTGTCTTTGTCCTCCAGCAGGGGGCGCCAACACAGGGATAAACGCCTGCCCATTCTGTACAACACAGAATTTATTTTGGAGAGGGTATAGACTGATGATCATGATTTGTCTCTCTCTGTGTGTGTGTGTGTGTGTGTGTGTGTGTGTGTGTGTGTGTGTGTGTGTGTGTGTGTGTGTGTGTGTGTGTGTTGCAGCGGACAGCAGGATAACTTTTCCGTTACTTCAGTTCACTGCGCTACTGTCAGAGCTTCTGTTATAGAAAACTAATCCACACCTTCTGACCAATCACAAAGTGGGTGCTGGTGTGTTACCTGTCCCTGATTCTCAGCTGCTGGTGTGTCAGGTGAGACTTTTGGTAACTGCAGGAACGGACTGTTTACATACTGATTCTGACCCGTCATCTGTGGAACATAGAACCCATTAACACCTAGAACTTAGCAACAGCCAAAACCATTAACACTCAGACGTCATTAATATCTGAACACCACATCTGAATTACTGAACACTGCATTAACACCACACTCACCTGCTTCTGCTCAGGTTCTGTGAGTGTGTGTCTCTGTTCAGACTGAGCCGTCGGATTCTGGTTCCTCTGTGTACTCCAGTCAGTGCTCACTGGTACCAGAACCACCTGTGGTCCATTCAAGCCAAGAACCCTAACTGGCACCAGGACGGTGTAACTGGGGGAGGATTGGGACGGAGCCAAACTCAACTGTGAGGAAACCTAACAGTTAAAGATGCACTTCTGTTAGAGTGATAGTGTTCAGCTAAAGTGTACAGGTAAAGTGCAGTGTTCCGGTAAAGTGCTCAGGTAAAATGCAGTGTTCAAGTAAAGTGTTCAGGTAATGTGCAGTGTTAAGGTAATGTGCAGTGTTCAGGTAAAGTGTTCAGTTAATGTGCAGTGTTCAGATAAAGTGCAGTGTTCAGCTAAAGTAAAGTGTTCAGGTAAAGTGTTCAGGTAAAGTGCAGTGTTCAGGTAAAGTGTAGTGTTCAGGTAAAGTGCAATGGTCAGGCAAAGTGTTCAGGTAAAGTGCAGTGTTCAGCTAAAGTGTTCAGGTAAAGTGTAGTGTTCAGGTAAAGTGCAGTGTTCAGGTAAAGTGTTCAGTTAATGTGCAGTGTTCAGATAAAGTGCAGTGTTCAGCTAAAGTGCAGTGTTCAGCTAAAGTGTTCAGGTAAAGTGCAGTGTTCAGCTAAAGTGCAGTGTTCAGATAAAGTGTTCAGGTAAAGTGTAGTGTTCAGGTAAAGTACAGTGTTCAGGTAAAGTGTTCAGGTAAAGTACAGTGTTCAGCTAAAGTGTTCAGGTAAAGTGTAGTGTTCAGGTAAAGTACAGGGTTCAGGTAAAGTGCAATGTTCAGGTAAAGTGTTCAGGTAAAGTGCAGTGTTCAGCTAAAGTGTTCAGGTAAAGTGTAGTGTTCAGGTAAAGTGCAGTGTTCAGGTAAAGTGCTCAGTTAATGTGCAGTGTTCAGATAAAGTGCAGTGTTCAGCTAAAGTGTTCAGGTAAAGTGCAGTGTTCAGCTAAAGTGCAGTGTTCAGCTAAAGTGTTCAGGTAAAGTGCAGTGTTCAGGTAAAGTACAGTGTTCAGGTAAAGTGTTCAGGTAAAGTACAGGGTTCAGGTAAAGTGCAGTGTTCAGGTAAAGTGTAGTGTTCAGGTAAAGTGCAATGTTCAGGTAAAGTGTTCATGTAAAGTGCAGTTCTCAGCTAAAGTGCAGTGTTCAGCTAAAGTGTTCAGGTAAAGTGTAGTGTTCAGGTAAAGCGCAGTGTTCAGGTAAAGTGCAATGTTCAGGTAAAATGTTCAGGTAAAGTTCAGTGTTCAGGTAAAGTGTTCAGCTAAAGTGTTCAGCTAATGTGCAATGTTCAGGTAAAGTGTTCAGGTGAAGTGTTCAGGTAAAGTGTTCGGGTAAAGTGTTCAGGTAATGTGCAGTGTTCAGGTAAAGTGTTCACGTAAAGTGTTCAGGTGAAGTGTTCAGGTAATGTGCAGTGTTCAGATAACATGCAATGTTCAGGTAAAGTGTAGTGTTCAAGTAAAGTGCAGTGTTTAGGTAAAGTGCAGTGTTCAGGTAACATGTTCAGGTAATATGTTCAGGTGAAGTGTTCAGGTGAAGTGCAGTGTTCATGTAAAATGAAGTGTTCAGGTAAAGTGTTCAGGCAAAGTGCAGTGTTCAGGTGAAGTGTTCAGGCAAAGTGTTCAGGTAAAGTGTAGTGTTCAGGTAAAGTGAAGTGTTCAGGTGAAGTGTTCAGGCAATGTGCAGTGTTCAGGTAAAGTGTTCACGTGAAGTGTTCAGGTAATGTGCAGTGTTCAGATAACATGCAATGTTCAGGTAAAGTGTAGTGTTCAAGTAAAGTGCAGTGTTTAGGTAAAGTGCAGTGTTCAGGTAACATGTTCAGGTAAAATGTTCATGTGAAGTGTTCAGGTGAAGTGCAGTGTTCATGTAAAATGAAGTGTTCAGGTAAAGTGGTCAAGTAAAGTGCAGTGTTCAGGTGTAGTGTTCAGGTAAAGTGTAGTGTTCAGGCAAAGTGAAGTGTTCAGGTGAAGTGTTCAGACAATGTGCAGTGTTCAGTTAACGTGTTCAGGTGATGTGCAGTGTTCAGGTAAAGTGTTCAGGCAATGGGCAGTGTTCAGGTAAAGTGTTTAGGTAATGTGCAGTGCTCAGCTAAAGTGTTCAGGCAATGTGCAGTGTTCAGGTAAAGTGTTCAGGTAAAGTGTTCAGGTAAAGTGCAGTGTTCAGGTAGAGTGCAGTGTTCTGGTAAAGTGCAGTATGTAGGTAAAATGTTCAGGTGAAGTGTTCAGGTGAAATGTTCAGGTGAAGTGCAGAGTTCAGGTAAAGTCCAGTATTCTGGTAAAGTGTTCAGGTAAAGTGTTCAGGCAAAGTGTTCAGCTAACGTGCAGTGTTCAGGTAAAATGAAGTGTTCAGGTAAAGTGTTCAGGTAAAGTGCAGTGTTCAGGTAAAGTGCAGTGTTCAGGTGATGTGCAGTGTTCAGGTAAAGTATTCAGGTAAAGTGCAGTGTTCAGGTAAAGTGTTCAGCTAAAGTGTTCAGGTAATGTGCAGTATTCAGGTTATGAACAGTGTTCAGGTAAAGTGTTCAGGTGATGTGCAGTGTTCAGGTAAAGTGTTCAGGTAAAGTCCAGTGCTCAAGTAAAGTGCAGTGTTCAGGTAAAGTGTTTAGGTAATGTTTAGTGTTCAGGTAAAGTCCAGTGTTCTGGTAAAGTGCAGTGTTCAGTTGAAGTGTTCAGGTAAAGTGTTCAGGTAAAGTGTAGTCTTCTGGTAAAGTGAAATTTTCTTCTAAAGTGAAGTGTTCAGGTAAAGTGTTCAGGTAAAGTATTCCGGTAAAGTGTGCGGGAAAAGTATTCAGGAAAAGTGTTCAGGTAATGTGCAGTGTTCAGGTAATGTGCAGTGTTCAGGTAATGTGCAGTGTTCAGGTAGAGTGCAGTGTTCAGGTAAAGTACAGTGTGCAGGTAAAATGTACAGGTGAAGTGTTCAGGTGATGTGCAGTGTTCAGGTAAAATGTTCAGGTAATGTGCATAGTTCAGGTAAAGCCCAGTGTTCAGGTAAAGTCCAGTGTTCAGGTAAAGTGCTCAGGTAAAGTCCAGTGTTCAGGTAAAGTGCAGTGTTCAGGTAAAATGTTCAGGTGAAGTGTTCAGGTGAAGTGTTCAGGTGAAGTGTAGTGTTCGGGTGAAGTGCAGTGTTCAGGTAAAGTGTTCAGGTAAAGTATTCTGGTAAAGTGTTCAGGAAAAGTGTTCAGTTAATGTGCAGTGTTCAGGTAAAGTGCAGTGTTCAGGTAAAGTGTTTAGGTAAAGTACAGTGTTCAGGAAATGTGCAGTGTTCAGGTAAAGTGTTCAGGTAAAGTGTTCAGGTAAAGTGTTTAGGTAATGTGCAGTGTTCAGGAAATGTGCAGTGTTCAGGTAATGTGTTCAGGTAATTTGCAGTGTTCAGGTAAAGTGTTCAGGTAAAGTGTTCAGGTAATGTGCAGTGTTCAGGTAAAGTGTTCAGGTAATGTACAGTGTTCAGGTAAAGTGTTCAGGTGAAGTGCAGTGTTCAGGTCACTGTGAGCAGAATTAGACTCAACACTGATTTATCACCCATGGACGACAGAATGAGTGTAATACTCACAGGAAATCCGTCAGTGATCCTCAACACACCCAGCAGCAGTACAGCCAACTGAATTTCCATTATTATTATTATTATTATTATTATTATCCTGCACAACACAGACACCCTCACAGATCAGACTCCAATAATACTGTACCATACTAAACATCATTAGAGATCAGACTCAATACTACTGCATTATACTAAACATCATTAGAGATCAGATGCCAGTATTACTGTACTATACTAAACAGACGAGACATTTAGAGATGAGACTCCATTATGAATGTACATTAGAAATCAGACTCCATTATGAATGTAAATTAGAGATCAGACTCCGTTATGAATGTACATTAGAGATCAGACTCCATTATGAATGTACATTAGAGATCAGACTCCATTATGAATGTAAATTAGAGATCAGACTCCGTTATGAATGTACATTAGAGATCAGACTCCATTATGAATGTACATTAGAGATCAGACTCCATTATGAATGTAAATTAGAGATCAGACTCCGTTATGAATGTACATTAGAGATCAGACTCCATTATGAATGTACATTAGAGATCAGACTCCATTATGAATGTAAATTAGAGATCAGACTCCGTTATGAATGTACATTAGAGATCAGACTCCATTATGAATGTACATTAGAGATCAGACTCCATTATGAATGTAAATTAGAGATCAGACTCCGTTATGAATGTACATTAGAGATCAGACTCCATTATGAATGTACATTAGAGATCAGACTCCGTTACTGCTGTGAAAAGAAGGTTTGAATGCAGCAGAGTTTCTTTTACCTGTGAGCAGCTCTGGGTCCCGCTGTGCCGGTGAGGGTTCTGTGGTGTGAAAGAGCCGGTGGACAGTTTTTAAATGCTCCAGCCACACACACACACACACACACACACACAGAGAGACACAGACGGCCAGTATGTCTGTCTGACTGCGGGGAGACGTTTCCTCAGCGTGAGAGATTAGACAAAGACACTGAGTCAGATGAGCTGAGTCTAACGGCTCTGCTGAAACCCAAAATTATGAGCGTAGAAGTGTGAAGAAACGGATGCGTTCATCACCATTTAACTGAAAACATATGCTAATCCTCCTGCTTTAAATTATTTATAAAAGGGCGAAACACACACACACACACACACACACACACACACACACACACATTTGTACAGGAGTCCAGGCTGATGTTTACAGCCAGATCACTGCAGACAGGAGTTTGTGAACGTGTGAGTGTGTGGATAAATGAGTGATTTAGGAACACGTCTGAAGTCGCCTGAACAGACGCTGAGTGTGTGTTTACGAGCACAAAGAAACACAGCACACATGCTGACAAAATAAAACACTATAAGAAGTGTTTTTTTTACTACAGATCTTGATTATCTCTAGGATTACTACAGAAAGTCTCTCAGAAATGCAGCAGACTGAAGGGATGTCCAGTTTGTCCCTCAAGGGTTCTCCTGTCCATGTTGTTTGTGTTGCGGTTTATAAGAAACCTGGATCCAACAGGTGACAGCGGTGAGGAAATCTCCCTGAGATGACATGGACTTCTGGGTGACAGGTATAGTATTAAATATTATAAATAATTCAACAGGTGTAGAAAAGAAAGACACATACAGTACTGAGTGTGTACAGGATGGGAGGATTCTGAGAAAGAGTCCTAAAAGTCCTGTCTTTATGATAACAGCAGCAGAACTTCTATAATCATAATAAAAAATGTCTCAATCACAAACATGCATATATAATGAAACCACTCTTGTAAACTTTATCCATATCACATGTAAGATATGCTCTCATTGTCTTCATCATGGGTTAAAGTGTGTGTGTGTGTGTGTGTGTGTGTGTGTGTGTGTGTGTGTGTGTGTGTGTGTTGTCGTAACCATAGTCAGAGGAGCTCATTGCCATCACTGTGTGCGGTGATGAAAGTATGTGATGTGAGTCTTCATGCTGAAAGCTAAAGGAGCTGAAAGAACCGGGTTAACTCTGGGATTACTAAGGAACAGGACACTGGTTGGAACCATGTGATGATTTCATGTACAGTTGTGTGAGGTCTTTCTCAGAGAAACCATATTACACATGTAATATATACAGTTTTAGTACTAGTGCCTTAAACAGAGATCTGAGAAGCATCAGATCCGAGCCGGAGTCAAACATGTGAGAAGTTGGAAAAACACGCAGGAGAAGCAGCGAGGAAAGCATCCAACTTTGGTGTTATTTATATTTTGGATAGTACAGTATAGCAGTGATGTACCTGGTGACCTACTTCAGATAATCTTTAACCATAAATAACCGAGAACGCTCTCTCTCTCTTCCTCTCTCTGGTGCATGCTGGGAGTGGGTGTGGTTAGTGCGAGAGTTGCATGTGAGAGCGATTGTCTTTCCTTAGACTCCATCCATCTTCTATACCGCTTATCCTTCCTTCAGGGTCACGGGGAGCCTATCTCAGGGAGCATGGAGCACAAGGCACTGGGGCACTCACATACACACTCACACACCCATTCATACACTACGGACACCTGGAAACGTCAACCATCTTTGGACTGGGGAGGAAACAGGAGTACACCAAAACGGGGAGAACATGCAAACTCTGCACACACCTTTTTTTCTTAAGGTGGTGGTTTAATTGTGTGTGTTTGGTGGAGTCGGCGGCTGCCGGTGTGGCCGGTCAGCATGGCGGCAGGTGAACAGTTTAACTTTCACAAACTGACTCGCCATTAAACTGTCTCTAGAATGTCTCATTAAATCTGTGTCTAGAATGAACAGTGCTGTTGTGATTTCTCTAGACAATATGAATAAAGTCAATCAGCTACTTGTGAACGGAGTAGTGATTAAAGGTTCCTACGTGTCAGTTTTGTCCCTCATAAGTCCCGCTAAAAAGGTCATTATTTAGAATGTACCCCCGTTTCTAAAAAGAAAAAATAAGAGCTTTTGGTAAAAGAGCTGGATCGATACGGAAATCTCTGATAAAGATGATTCCTATCAGCAGTAAATCTCCTCACCTAAAACATGTCCTGTCTTTTAGGAGACAGGTTCATATGATTCTTAAAAAGAGTGATGAAGATTTGAGTTTAAGTTTAAAATTGATGACTTTGACTATACCGTGCATGTAACATCAGAAATGATGAAATGTTATGGGTGTGGCGCTGTAGGACATGTGATCCGCTCGTGCCCAGAGAGAGCAGGTGAGAGCCCGCCAGATGCTAACGCCGAGGAACCGCCGCCCGTTAGAGCCAAAAGTGGTGCCTCGGTACCGGACGAACCACAGGGAACCATACAAGCCTCACAGGAGGAAACCGGAGACGTTTATGAAAAACACAGAATGCACCGGCCAACCAACTTTTACCGGCCAAGAAGTGTTTCGGCTTAAAAAACTGATGACAAAAGTTAGAGAGCAAATAGCGAAAGATGGTTAAGTGTCTCACATTTTGCTTTTCCTTATTTTGTCAACCTCACGTTTTTGTCTGAATGCAGCTTACCATTTGTTATGTGTGACATAAAGCTGGGATCCGTATATATTAATGGTGCCAGAGAGGATGTGAAGAGAGCATCCCTTTTCAGCTTGTTCAAGATCAAGAAGCTAAATGTCATCTTCTTACAAGAAAGCACATAGTACAGCTGATAATGAAACTGCATGGAAGAAGGAAAGGGATGGGGAGGTTTTTCTCAGTCATGAGAGCAGTAACAGCGGTGGAGTGGGCATCTTGTTTTCTAGAGACTTTTCACCCATCTCTTGTGTAACTGAGGAACTCATTGAGGGTCGTTTGTTAAAAATACAAGCTGTATTTGAAAATATCAAATTGATTTTTATCAATGAATATGCTCCAACTGTAGGCACAGAAAGGGTGGTTTTTAAAACACACTAAATACTGTTATTAGTAATTGTGGTAATGACGAATACATGTTCCTGGGTGGTGATTTTAATTGCACTGCAAACGGAATGTTAGATAGAAACCACCCAGAGCTACATGGAGCTAGCCAGGGATGTCTTGTTAAATTAATCGAGACGAATGATCTATGTGATGTTTGGAGGCTTTTCCATACCACTCAGCATCAGTATACTTGGGCTCATGTAAAAGATCATTCTTTGTCTTTGGCAAGGCTTGATAGGTTTTACTGCTTCACACATCAAAGCAACATACTTAGAAGCTGTTTACCACACCCAGTTGGTATTTCAGACCATTCCATCTTTGTCAAGGATGTGAAATGTAATAGCGCCTATAGGCATTTTAATGTGTCTCTGCTGTCTGATAATGTTTTTAAGGATGTTCTCGTGTATTTTTGGAGAAGTTATACAAAAACAAAATCTGAATATACTTCATTACAACAGTGGTGGGACATAGATGGGGCAAGATAAAACAGCTGTACCTACAGTATACTCTCACAAGGGACATGATGAAGTCTATGAAAGATTTGGAGAGTGAAGTAGTGAAGCTACAGGATTTGGCAGACTCCACAAGAAAAGGAGAACATTTCAAAGTTCTCAAAAGAACATCATCAAACTGGATGCACCCTCTCACTTCTTCTTCGGCCTTGAACGCAAGAATGGACAGAGGAAGCTCATGCACTCTCTGCGGTCCAGCACTGGGCAGCTGCTACAAGAGTCTGTGGAGATCTGTAAATATGCAGTTGCTTTTTATGAGAAGCTTTTCAGGAAAGAGTTCCAAGAGAAACCAGAGGTGGCGGAGCCCTTTTATGAGGGTCTACCCAAGGTCTCTGAGAAGGTTGGAAGAGCTGGAAGCTGATGACAGCAAATCTCTGATGACGAGCTACATTCTGCGTTGCAGAGCCTAGAGAGTGATAAGGCACCTGGCATTGAAGGTCTTCCTGTGGATTTTTATAAAGTGATCTGATCTGTGAGTGAAAAAGATCTACTGCTTGTTCTCAGAGACAGTTTAAGTAAAGAAGAACTACCATTGAGCTGCAGGAAAGCAATCCTTACTCTTCTCCCTAAAGAAGGAGATTTACAGGAGATCAAAAACTGGTGACCAGTGGCTCTTCTGAGTACTGACTACAAACTTCTATCAAAGGTGTTGGCCATGAGGATGAGAAAAGTTATCGAGCCTGTTGTTCATGTTGATCAGACTTACTGTATACACAACAGGTTGATATCTGATAACATCATCCTAATTCGTGATGTTTTCTCTAAGTGACAGTTACATCCAGCAGGATCATAAGCCCACTGCTCAACACGTGGAAGTGCGAACTCACAAAAACGGAACTTTCTCTGCTGAACAACTACTGTAACGGACACTGTCAAACACCTGCTGACGAATCCTTTCCTAAACTGACCCTTCTTCCTGATTTTAAAGACTGTATGGGACAGATGTTAGAGTCCAGAGAGACTCTCACAAACAGGTCATGGGGGAAAACTTATGTATTCTCTGTTTGTAAAAGTTGTAAACAAAAGCAAAGTAAGTGGCAGGGCTGACACTCCTTGGAGAGCTCATCTAGGGCTTGGCAGTGAGGTCAGACCTGCGTGGAGAGCGCTATATAAACCACCATTGACAAAAAGGGTTGGAGATTTACAGTGGAGAATTTTACACGGTATTGTGGTTGTAAACACTGTTATTTCTGTTCTTAACCCCAGTATAAGAGATAATTGTCCTTTTTGTTTACAGAGGGAAACAGTCGATCACTGCTTTTTAGAGTGCAGCAGACTATGCACCTTGTTTCAGCTGTTACAACAAATGTTCACGATGTTTGGAGAAAAGACTTCCAAGCATTTGTTTATTTTTGGTTTTAGATACGGTCAGAAGGGGAGAGGGAAATGTCAGTTATTTAATTTTGTACTTGGACAAGAAAAATGGCAATTTACCTCATCAGAAGAAATAAAATAGAAGAGTCATTATATTGCGATGCAAACACGGTTCTGCATTCTACAGAACCACATATAATGTAGAGGAGTTTACAAGTATATGATGTCTGAAAGATGTTTTATGTTCAGTTGTGGAAAATGATCTTCTTTTCAGGACTGTGTGGGGTTAAATCATGTTCATGCTTTTATTTTATCTTTTATTTTATTTGCTTCTGTGTTTTTGGAAACAGAGCAACAAGCTGTAGATAACTCAGGTATTGAGGTATTGAAATCTCAAAAAAAAAAATCTGTTTCTCTCTCTCTCTCTCAAGAGGCGTATGTTCAGAAGATGGTGAAGGTGTGTAATGACTCGGACCGCTGGAGTCTGATCTCTCTGTCCAATAACAGCGGAAAGAATGTGGAGCTGAAATTTTTTTTTTAATTAAGAAAATATATTTATTTATTTATTTATTTATTTATCTACTATGTCTCACTAGTTTTTGGAGGAATCTAAATGAATAAATAAAAGGACAATTTAAAAGTCAAAGTCTCTCTCTCTCTCTCTCTCTCCCTGTTATCGGTGGCACTGATAACACATCTCTCATGTCTCTAAGGTGTCTCACATACTCTCCTGTAAGAGTGATGAAGAAACTCAGAAGAACCACTAGATGGAGTTATTAGACAAGAGATTAGTTAAGGGAAAAGATCAGATGAGTCAGATTAGATCATTTTCTTAGCAGTTAGACGGAGCTCTAAACCTGGCAATGAGGGAAATAAAAACCGCTTCTGTATATCATGTGTATATTTACATTATATTACTATTTAATTGACTGTGAGTATACAGTGGGGGGAAAAAGTATTTGATCCCCTGCTGATTTTATATGTTTGCCCACTGAGAAAGAAATGATCAGTCTATAATTTTAATGGTCGGTTTATTTGAACAGTGAGAGACAGAATAACAACAAAAATCCAGAAAAACGCATGTCAAAAATGTTATAAATTGATTTGCATTTTAATGAGGGAAATAAGTATTTGACCCCTCTGCAAAACATGACTTAGTACTTGGTAATGACTTAGTAATTACTTTTCATTTTCAATGCCCTGGCTGAGGGAAGGAGGTTCTCACCCAAGATTTGATGGTACATGGCCCCGTCCATCGTCCCTTTGATGCGGTGAAGTTGTCCTGTCCCCTTAGCAGAAAAACACCCCAAAGCATAATGTTTCCACCTCCATATTTGACGGTGGTGATGGTGTTCTTGGGGTCATAGGAAGCATTCCTCCTCCTCCAAACACGGCGAGTTGAGTTGATGCCAAAGAGCTCCATTTTGGTCTCATCTGACCACAACAGTTTCACCCAGATGTCCTCTGAATCATTCAGATGTTCATTGGCAAACTTCAGACAGGCATGTATATGTGCTTTCTTGAGCAGGGGCGCTGCTTTCATGGCGTAGTGTGTTACCAATTGTTTTCTTGATGACTATGGTCCCAGCTGCCTTGAGATCATTGACAAGATCCTCCCGTGTAGTTCTGGGCTGATTCCTCACTGTTCTCATGATCATTGCAACGCCACGAGGTGAGATCATGCATGGAGATTGACAGTTCTTTGGTGTTTCTTCCATTTGCGAATAATCACACCAACTGTTGTCACCTTCTCACCAAGCTGCTTGGCAATGGCCTTGTAGCCCATTCCAGCCTTGTGTAGGTCTACAATCTTGTCCCTGACTTCCTTGGAGAGCTCTTTGGTCTTGGACATGGTGGAGAGTTTGGAATCTGATTGACTGATTGCTTCTGTGGACAGGTGTCTTTTATACAGGTAACGAGCTGAGATTAGGAGCACAAGTGTGAGATAAATCTGAGATAAGTGTGCTCCTAATCTCAGCTCGTTACCTGTATAAAAGACACCTGGGAGCCAGAAATCTTTCAGATTGAAAGGGGTCAAATACTTATTTCCCTCATTAAAATGCAGATCAATTTATAACATTTCTGACTTGCGTTTTTCTGGATTTTTTTGTTCTTATTCTGTCTCTTTCACTGTTCAAATAAACCTACCATTAAAATTATAGACTGATCATTTTTTTGTTAGTGGGCAAACGTATAAAATCAGCAGGGGAACAAATACTTTTTCCCCCACTGTATACAATACATCTATAATTCATGCATTCATCTTCATCTCCATCCTGGTCAGGGTGGAGGTTGATCCTGAGCCTATACTGGGAATACTGGGGAAAACACCGGAATACACCCTGGTAAACTGGATTTACAGTGCATTATGCGTAATATAATTTGTCCACTAAGGATTTGGATACAATTACACCCCATATAGTGCCCTATGTAGTGAATAGGGAAGGAATTGAGACATGTTGACGCTGAGTGTGATTGGAAGTCTACTGATTGGTTGGCGCTTGGAAAGGTCTTTATGACATCATCAGCTGTACTTGTCTCACAATGTTCTGGCAGTGTGCGTCAGTGGCAGTGTGTGGCAGTGGGCATCAGTGGTAGTGTGCGTCAGTGGTGGTGTGTGGCAGTGGGCATCAGTGGTAGTGTGCGTCAGTGGTGGTGTGTGGCAGTGTGCGTCAGTGTCAGTGTGTGTCAGTGTCAGTGTGTGTCAGTGGCAGTGTGCGTCAGTGGCAGTGTGTGGGAGTGTGTGGCAGTGTGAGTGTGCGTCAGTGGCATTGTGTCGCAGTGTGTGGCAGTGGCAGTGTGTGGCAGTGGCAGTGTGCGGCAGTGTCAGTGTGTGTCAGTGTGTGGCAGTGGCAGTGTGCGTAAGTGGCAGTCAGTAGCAGTGTGCGTCTGTGGCAGTGTGCGTCAGTGTGTGGCAGTGTACGTCAGTGGCAGTCAGTAGCAGTGTGCATCAGTGGCAGTGTGTGACAGTGTGCATCAGTGGCAGTGGGAATCAGTGGCTGTAAGTAGCAGTGTGCGCCAGTAACAGTGTGCGTCAGTGTCTGTCAGTGGCAGTGTGCATCAGTGGATGTCAGTAGCAGTGTGCGTCAGTAGCAGTGTGCGTCAGTGGGTGTCAGTAGCAGTGTGCATCAGTCCCAGTGTGCGTCAGTGGCTGTCAGTGACAGTGTGCATCAGTGGCTGTCAGTAGCAGTGCGTGTCAGTAGCAGTGTGCATCACTGTGTGTCAGTGGCAGTGTGTGGCAGTGGCAGTCAGTAGCAGTGTGCATCTGTGGCAGTGTGCGTCAGTGGCTGTCAGTGGCAGTGTATGTCAGTGGCTGTCAGTAGCAGTGTGCATCAGTGTGTGTCAGTGGCAGTGTGCATCAGTGGCAGTGTGAATCAGTGGCTGTCAGTAGCAGTGTGCATCAGTGGCTGTCAGTAGCAGTGTGCATCAGTGGCTGTCAGTAGCAGTGTGTGTCAGTAGCAGTGTGCATCAGTGGCAGTGTGTGTCAGTAGCAGTGTGCATCAGTGGCTGTCAGTGGCAGTGTGTGTCAGTAGCAGTGTGCGTCAGTGGCAGTGTGCATCAGTGGCTGTCAGTAGCAGTGTGTGTCAGTAGCAGTGTGCATCAGTAGCAGTGTGCATCAGTAGCAGTGTGCATCAGTGGCAGTGTGCGTCAGTTGCAATGTGCATCAGTAGCAGTGTGCATCAGTGGCTGTCAGTAGCAGTGTGCATCAGTGGCAGTGTGCGTCAGTAGCAGTGTGCATCAGTGGCTGTCAGTAGCAGTGTGTGTCAGTAGCAGTGTGCATCAGTGGCTGTCAGTAGCAGTGTGTGTCAGTAGCAGTGTGCATCAGTGGCAGTGTGCGTCAGTTGCAGTGTGCATCAGTATCAGTGTGCATCAGTGGCTGTCAGTAGCAGTGTGCATCAGTGTCAGTGTGCGTCAGTAGCAGTGTGCATCAGTGGCTGTCAGAAGCAGTGTGTGTTAGTGGTAGTGTGCGTCAGTGGCAGTGTGCATCAGTTGGAAAGTTTCACACTTTCATCTGGAACAGTTTAAACTCAAAAAAATTGATAAAACCCTCAAATTCCACTGAAATACTCTATAAAAAATTCAGAAGTGTAAGAGCCTAGCTTGTCTGTGTTCGTGTGTGTGGGTGTAAACCACAGGTCCAGCAGTGTAATTGTAGATTCAGGGGTTGACCTTCGCTATAATTAAGGCTGCAGAAAACAGAAATCTCCAAACTCTTCCTGCGTTTCTCTGAAGATCAAAACATAAAAATGTCTGCAGTAGGAAAGTGAATGCGGAGGATGTGTAATTACACACTGCTGCACAACACGCAAATCCACCAGACACACACACACACACACACACACACACACACACAGCTAAATATATGGGCCTTGATACGTGTACATACAGTGACCTGAACCTTTGCACATTGTGTTACAGTCTGAAACTGAAATGGATATATTTGTGATTTTATGTCATGAAGTTACTCAAAACATCCCATAATGCTCACAATCACAGCCTGGACACAACACAAAGCTGTGGAAAGCTGTATGAAATTCCATTTGGAGTCTCAGCAAACATGCGGAAAAAGAATCTCTGCTCTGATCAGAATAAAACTGAAGTTTGAGAACTCCAGAATGCTCCATGCCCAGAGTGAAGCATACTCAGAGTGCTCCATGCCCAGAGTGAAGCATACTCAGAATGCTCCATGCCCAGAGTGAAGCATACTCACAGTTCTCCATGCCCAGAGTGAAGCATACTCAGAGTGCTCCATGCCCAGAGTGAAGCATACTCACAGTGCTCCATGCCCAGAGTGAAGCATACTCAGAATGCTCCATGCCCAGAGTGAAGCATACTCACAGTTCTCCATGCCCAGAGTGAAG
>JAFFST010049920.1:117301-122301 GCA_022414735.1 Noturus placidus
AAAAATATTGATTCTGTATTGATATATTTTGTTGTACTCTGAAAAGTGTATGAGAATCAATAAAAAAAATTATAAAAAAAAACAAACAAACAAAAAAAAAAGAGATACACACACACACACACATAGATACACACACTCACATAGATACACACACACACACACACACACACACACACTCTCACAGAGATACACACACTCTCACAGAGATACACACACACACACTCAGAGATACACACACACACACACTCAGAGATACACACACACACTCACAGAGATACACACTCTCTCAGAGATACACACAATCTCTCACAGAGATACACACACACTCTCACATAGAGATACATGCACACATACACTCACAGAGATACACACACACACTCACAGAGATACACACACAATCCCATAGAGATACACACACACACTCAAATAGAGATACACACAGACTCATAGATACACACACACACACACACACACTCACATAGAGATACACACACACTCTCACATAGATATATATATACACACACACACTCCCTCACAGAGATGCACACACACTCTCACAAAGATACACAGACATTCTCACATAAAGATACACACACACTCACAGAGATACACACACTCTCACAGAGATACACACACATACTCACATAGAGATACACACGCTCTCTCTCAGAGATACACACACACACTCACAGAGATACACACACACACTCAGAGATACACACACACACTCACATAGATACACACACTCACATAGATACACACACACTCACATAGATACACACACACTCACATAGATACACAAACACACACTCAGAGATACACACACTCTCACCGAGATACACACACACACACACACACACTCACATAGAGATACACACACTCTCACAGAGATACACACACACTCAGAGATACACACACACACACACACACTCATAGATACACACACTCAGAGATACACACTCAGATACACACACTCACTCGCATAGAAATACACACACACACACTCACATAGAAATACACACACACACACACACACTCACATAGAGATACACACACACACACAGAGATACACACACACTTTCTCAGAGATACACACACTCAGATACACACACACACACAGATACACACCCACTCTCACATAGATATACACACACACACACACTCTAAAATAGATATACACACACACACACACTCACAGATACACACACACACACTCTCTCACAGAGATACACACACTTACAGAGATACACACACATTCTCAGAGATACACACACACTCTCAGAGATACACACACTCACACAGAGACACACACACACATACTCACAGAGATACACACACACACTCTCAAAGAGATACACACTCTCACAGAGATACACACACTCTCACATAGAGATACACACACTCTCACATAGATACATACATCCTCACATAGAGATACACACACCCTCACATAGAGATACACACACTCACAGAGATACACACACTCTCTCACATAGACACACACAATCATAGAGATACACACACTCTCCCAGACACACACACACACACTCACAGATACACACACACACTTCAATTTCTAACAAAACTCACTTAAATTTCTTCAAGACTCATAAAATAATCAGAGCAGTAAACCAGGATGAAGAAGATACTCACACTCTTTAACAGCAGTGTGTGTGTGTGTGTGTCTCCTAACTGACTGCATTTAAACCCCGCCCTATTCACATGGCCATGGTACAGGAGTCAGGGGGAGGGGTTTAAATCATCTACACTGTACAATGATATTAATGAAGGATTTTAATCAGATATTAATGTATTAAATAGGGAATAATAAAGAAATGTAACAAAATAAAAAATGAAATGCTATATCTGTGCTATATGGCCAACACACACACACATATACACACAGAGTCAATTCCCAGGCTGTAGGACTTTATGATGTCATAAAATAAAATAACCTTAAACATTATCACTTAAAAAATAATGGAAAACTTTTTACATTTCAAAATAGATTTATTAAATTATACCTTTAACATATGTACACACAGACACAATTACACACACACAGTGTATATATTTTGACCTGTCTGTGTTTGTGTCGCTGTCATTGAATGTGTGCCAGGTTGTGTATGCCTAAATGTGTGTGTCTATGTGAGAGTGTGTGTGTGTGTCTATGCGAGTCTATGTGAGAGTGTGTGTGTGTCTATGTGAGAGTGTGTATGTGTATGTGTGTGTGTATGTGAGAGTGTGTGTGTGTATGTGTGTGTGTGTCTATGCAAGTCTATGTGAGAGTGTGTGAGAGTGTGTGTGTGTGAGAGTGTATGTGTGTGTCTATGCGAGTCTATGTGAGTGTGTGTCTGCGAGTCTGTGAGAGTGTGTGTGTCTATATGAGAGTGTGTGTGTGAGAGAGAGTGCATGTATGTGTCTGTGCGAGTCTATGCGAGTGTGTGTGTGTGTCTGCGAGTCTGTGAGAGTGTGTGCGTGAGAGTGTATGTGTGAGAGTGTATGTGTGTATGTCTATATGAGAGAGTGTGTGTATGTGAGTGTGTGTGTGTGTGTATGTGAATCTATGTGAGAGTGTGTATGTGTGTGCATTGTAGTTGAAGTGGTTTGGGAAACTTGGTGAGAAACTCTCGGTCTCCTCGGCTAACTTTCCTCAACTGGGCTTTCTCTGAAACACATACACACACAGACACACACACACTCCAGATTAGACATGTAATTCCTTATGAAAAAAGGGACACTGAATATTTGGTTTGTGCATGTGTCGTGTGTGTGTGTGTGTGTGTGTGTGTGTGTGTGTAATGAGATATAGAGCTAATAATAACTCTGTAAATTCACAGTATAGTGGAATTAAATAATGAATATGAGGCCAAAGTAACTTTTGGATTTAATTTGAGGATATTTATATCCAAATCCTCTTTTTATGGGACTAAATGTAATTGGACACAGTGTTTAATCTCTCAGTTACAAACCCCTTAGAGTAAATGACATCAGCAGCGGCTGGGTTTCTTCCCTGCTGAAGTTCCTCCAGGTCTTTACTGCAGCTGTCTTCACTTCCTGCTTGTTCTTTGTTATGCCCTCCCCTGCAGATGGCACTACGGTGCGGCTTCAGAGAGCGTGCACGTGCACGAGACTGAACTCTAGTATACAGACACGTGCCTTTGTTTTGGTTTTGTTCTCTTCCTGTTCCGGTATTGGTTTATGTTCGTGGGTGTCTTGTTATTGGTTCCAGCTGTCTGTACTAAAGTGTGATTATGTTGGTTATTTAATCCCCTCGTGTTGCTGTGAACTTCACGCAGTATTATTCGTATGCGTTAATGTGATGGTGAATGCCTCACGTCTGCTAAGCGGTCTTATTTTCATGTCCTGTTCTTGTTCCATGCCTCGACTTTAATCCTATGTTTAACCTCATTAATCTAGTTCAGTATAGACCACTTTTCCTGTGTTTTGTATGCTGCATGAAAATAAAGACGCTGATCTGCACCTGCTTCTGCCTATGCTCCAGTGTCGTAACATTCTTCAGGTGTTGTTTCCTCAGTTTTACCTTCAGCAAGTGAAATGCAGCTCCAGTGGACTCAGCTCATGTGGATGTTTCTGGCAAACTCTAATCTGGCCTTCGTATTTTTGAGGCTTACCAATAGTGTAACATCTTGTGGTAAAGCCAGTAAATTTATGCTGGTGAAGTATTCTCTTCATTGTTGACTTTGACAGCAACCTCCTGGAGGAAGTTTTTCATCTGGCCAGCTGTTGTGAAGGAGCTTTTCTTTACCAGGCAAATAATTCTGTCATCTTCCCCAGTTGTTTCTTAGATTTTCTGGGCTTTTTGTTGTTCTTGAGCTCATCTTTGTGTTCTTTCTATTTAAACCTAATGTTTGTGCGTTCTCTATGATGGGTTTGTTTTCATCTTTAAACCTAATGATGGTTTGTTTATGGACACTGACAGCTCTCTGGACTTCACATTGAAATTTAACATCAACAGATTCTAAATGGAAATACCTTTATCTGCTTACATAGAAGGGAAATAATGAGGGAATTAAACACACCTGACCACGGAAAAGCTGAGCAGCTAAATGTCCAATTAATTTTGGTCCCTTAAAAAGAGGAGGGCCATGAAAGAAAAGTGTGTGTGTGTGTGTATGCGTGTGTGTTTGCTACCTGGTTTGTGAGAGCGCAGTTTAGAGGTGAGTGTTATGTGGCGACACACTGCACTGCTGGAACACACACAGCATAGATACTGCACCAGCGGATCATCAGGGTCCACATCACACACCTAAACACACACACACACACACACACACACACACACACACACACACAAAGAGACTAAAGTGAGGGGGGAATGAGAAGAAGAATAAGAGAGAAGATCAGACAAGTCCCTCTCTCTCCCAATGTACGTGTTAAAGCAAAGCTCCTGATTGGTCAGCTTTTTGGATGCTCATTAAGACATCATAAAATGTCACACTTTAATCTGGAACAGTTTAAGCTGTGGACATTTTGAACAGCACAGAAGAGAACACTCGATCAAGGGGAAGTATGTGAGTGTGTATAGTGGAGCGTGTACCACTCACCATGCTCCGCCCACGAGCGTATATTCTCACATGACCTTTGACCCTGACAAGCCGTTGAAGCCCCTCCCACTCTGACTCGCCTAGCAGCAGCAGGCTAGCCAGAGTTTCTGTAGGAAACCACACCTGAGCCTCACCTGTACCGTCTTCTACTGCCACTCTGAACACACACACATAATGTAAGTGAGAAATTTTTTATTTTTAGGCATACATCAATCATGCACAAGTTAAACACACACACACACTGACTTGGCCTCAGCCTGAAATACGGTGCTGGTTGAGTCACATGGTGGGCAGAGTCGAGTGCAGGCATCCTGTAACAACAACATACACCACTTCAGCTTACTCCTCTGTGTGTGTGTGTGTGTGTGTGTGTGTGTGTGAGTGAGAGAGAGAGAGAGGTCACTACCTGTTTGAAGATATTCTCACAGAGAG
>JAFFST010049923.1:30644-41913 GCA_022414735.1 Noturus placidus
ATATATATACATACACACACACACACACACACACACGTATGGTAGTCTAACCATAGAATTCGCTGCCTTCAGGCTCATCTTCATCCTCCTGCAGGCAGATCTGGGGCTGTGCTTTCACCTCAAGGTTACGGCTCAGCCAGCTGGTCTGTTCCAGAGATGAGCCAGCCACGGCGCCTACCGCCTCCAGAATTTTCTGCGTCACTTCCTGTTTTGTGGAAAAAAGCAAAAAAAAAAAAAAAAAAAAAAAGGTTTGAAGAATAACAGACATGCAGTCTTTGTATTACACAAACATAGCTCCAAAATTAGAGACACAATCAGGGGCTAATCATTTCAGAGGCGTGTATTCTTGTCTCTCATACCTGCAGTTCTCTGGAATCTCTCTTGCTGTCCATGGTGGGGAGTCTATTCACAAAGTCATTCAGGATGCTGTGTGGGGAAAACGGCTCAGAATGATTAATCATCAGGAGGACTTCATTTTGTCAACCTGTGAAGTACCGTCTCTAAAATGTGGTCCACATCAAATAGTAAATGCTCTCTCCAGGCTGCACCTCTGTATCTGACAATTCAGTTCAAGACGTTCAAATAGTCCACTATGAAAGGTCTGTGCAAATCGTTATTCCAGTTAAAGCTTCAGGGTGTATGATTGAGTAGATTGCTATTACAATCTACTCGCAGAACATGTAGTTAAAAGGCGTTAACTATGCCCCTTTCCGCCATACAAAGTGAACTCATGGCTGCAAGTCGCTACACATTCAGAGAGAATTCAAGGCTGTGTCCCAAACCACACAATGCACACTTGTTAATATTTACATTTACATTTATTCATTTAGCAGACGCTTTTATCCAAAGCGACTTACAAATGAGACACACTCACACACCAATGGTAGCAGAGCTGCATGCAAGGTGCTAGCTTGCCATCGGGGCAACTTAGGGCTCAGTGTCTTGCCCAAGGACACTTCGGCATGGGATCACCCGGGCCGGGATTCGAACCACCAACCCTACGATTAGTGGATTAGTGGACAACCCGCTCTACCGATTGAGACACAGCCGCCCTAATATATCTAAATATAAATATGAAAAAGTTTGAATGTGCTGACTGATTCATCTGAGCTGCTGTATGAACAATACACCATTAAAACCCTGCAATAACTAGTATGATAATGCAGTGGGTAAGCTCACCCAAGAAGGAGGAAATGGCCAGGTGGGGCAAGATTAACCTGCACAGAATCTTTAAGTAGACAGAGGATAGCCATGATATTTTCCTGAAGATCCTGAGCAGGAAGACTGCAGATGCAACAAAGACAACATGAGCACCATGAGCAGAAAATTCAGTAACATCAATCACGATGAGAATGTTAATCAGAATAACAGGTATGCTTAAACAGACCGCATTTTAAACATGGACTACATGGGAAGTTACCTCTGTATGTAGGCATAGCTGAACTGCAGCATGGGTACATCAACTAGGGTCGGCCTTTGCTGAAGAGAGAGAAAATACAAATATTAATATCTGATATGGTTGTTATTGACATTGAGTGTATAGCTGTTGTTTAGTACCTGGTCCGCTTTGATTTGGTGGGGTTTCTTCACCACCTCCCTGATGAGCTGCAAAATGGTGTCAGTGCGGAGTGTGTTCACGGACTTTACTAAATCTACAATTGTCATCTGGGAATCACTGGCTACTGGCAGAATCTGCGCACATACACACACACACACACACACACCCCATTTTAATACAATATCAACATATAGCCATTAGGAATGTTAGTCTAGTCAGTATATCTCACCTTGTTTTTGGAGCGTCTCTTCCGACTCCGCCTACTGTTCCATACAGCAGCAACAGAGGCCATGACTTGTACCCCATACTGCTGCGTCAATGGCGTCAGGAGCCCCAGAACCTTCTGTTTCAGGATCTACACAACACAAGACATGTTCTGAGGGTAAATTACAGCAGACATTACAGAGTCCCGCCAGGGGCATGTGTGTGCGGAGTTTGCATGTTCTCCCCGTGTGTCGGGGGTTTCCTCCGGGTACTCCGGTTTCCTCCCCCAGTCCAAAGACATGCATGGTAGGCTGATTGGCGTGTCTAAAGTGTCCGTAGTGTATGAATGTGTGTGTGTGTGTGATTGTGCCCTGCGATGGACTGGCACCCTGTCCAGGGTGTACCCCGCCTTGTGCCCGATGCTCCCTGGGATAGACTCCAGGTTCCAAGGTGTAAGCGGTTAAAGATGGATGGATGGACATTACAGAGTATGGTACAATTAACAGCGTGTACACAGTATATGGGCAGCTGTGGATCAGTCGGTAGAGCGGGTCGTCCACTAATCGTAGGGTTGGCGGTACGATTCCTGACCCACGTGACTCCACATACCGAAGTGTCCTTGGGCAAGACACTGAACCCCAAGTTGCTCTCTATGGCAAGTCAGCGGCTTGCTTGGCAGCTCTGCTCCCATTGGTGTGTGTGTGTGTGAATGAGACACAGAGTAAAGCGCTTTGGATAAAAGCGATATATAAGTGCAGACCATTAACTAATTAATTTTTTTTTTAATTATGCACATACCTTTGTGCTTTTGAAATAGACCGAGGTGGACGAAGATCTGCTGCTGTAGACTGAGTCAGCACCCTGGACAACACCCCAAAGTAAGGCCATGGTGCTGACCATATGAGGAAACGCCTCCAGAATGGCATTGCAGGCATTTCGCATGTCTGTTGCATCACAACCTGCAGACTACACAAGTCCTCCTCAGTACTCAGTAATAACGAAGTGTGGACAGGAAGTGAGTATGTGTGTGCTTTACCTTCTTGTGTTCCAGGAGGCAGTAGTGTGTGATGGCAGTAAGCCCCTCCAGCAGCGTGAGAGGATAATCAGGTGCAATGTTCTCCTTCTTCAGGTTACTACTACACTCACAAATAACACACACGATTAAGAGCCCAGCTATGAATAAAACACGTTTTACTTTGAACAAAAACACCAGTATCTTTTACGCCAAACAGACATATAGGACATTTTTAGTACCCATGAGTAGCCTTGAATCCATCATGTTCATGCTGTTTAACGAGCTCATCTAGGTTTCTGCAGATCTGTGTGATGATGGGAGCCACAATGATGGCCAGCGAGCGGCCAAGGAAGGGTAGAACCTTACAGAGTAACGTCACCCAAGCTGGGTGCATGGCAAAGCCATATTGTGGGCACAGAGCCCGGGCTGCTGCCGATACAAACATGCCCTGCGCTGTAATGGGTTGGCTGGGTACATAGCGAACAGCCTTGATGGACTGCTGGAACATTATTGCAGTATGCCACTCTCGTGCTAGGGTAGAAGAAGGGATGTCATCCAGGGACTGCTGGAACTGGTTATCTCCTTGTGCAGGTTTCTTAGCGTGTGTTGGAGATACACAATGTTCTAGTACAATAAGAACCTTGAGCAGCTTCAGGAGGGCAATCTGAATCGGATGTTCAGCCCAGCTCCCGTCCCGCCCACAATAAACCAGCCTCTCCTCAGAGACTTCTCCTACACCCTCACCCAGCTCATCCTTGCTCAGTAGCTGTTGAGCAGGTGCATCTGCACGCTGGCAGACATACATGGAGGTGGAGAGCATAAGGAGGACATAGTGCTGCAACTTGCTGCTCCACAGAAGATTACATATGGCTTCTAAGCTTCCACTTGCACCAGTCTCACCTGTCTGGGCCTGCTGGGCCACCGTCACTAGCTGTTCCACCAATGCGGTCAGCACCTCAACGCTCTTGACCTGCACCTCTCGGTTTGCCTGCACATGACAGGCATTCACGCTAGCATAAGAAGGGAAGTAGGAGCGCAGGAACCGCAAGCAGAGGCATGTCAGGATCTCCAGAAGGAACGTTGGAGGAGATAAGGAGGTACAGGGAGAGGAAACAGGAGAGGAGGGTGGGTTCTCTGGGGTACCAGCTAAAGGAGGGGTGGAATTCTGGAGAGGGCCATAGAAACTGCCACCCTCCTGGACTTGCCGATGTCTCTGTAGTAGGTTCTGGATGAGATTCAGGTGGGCAGTGGAGCTGCAGTCCAAAGCTGTGCTACTCAGTGCCTCCACAAATGGACCTGCGCTGCTCTTCAACAGCGTTTCCACCACGGAAAAGGCGTACAGGATCCGTCCACTCTCGTAAGTCTGTCGGTAAAGCAGAATATGTCGAAATAGCGAATCCACTGCTTCCTGTCGCTCACGTTGCTGCTTCAAGAGATGGGATTTGGCCAGGGCCTCCAACTGCTCGTCATCCTCATCACTCGATAGCGAATCAGAAGCGTGCGTACGCTCCGAGTCCACCCGCTTCAGGCCATTGACCACAATGCCCTCCCCATCGGCAGGCCGCTGCAGGTAAGGGGTGGAGACTGAACTTGAGGTCTCTGTGGAGATCTGGGCTCCACTTGTGTCAGCCGACTCGGTGTGCTCGCTTTCCTCTTCCTCATCTTCTAGGGCCTCGTTATCGTCGTCATCGGTCTCCTCCTCGCTTTCAATGTGAGACACGGTAGGGGAATCTGATGGCATTCCATGAAGCTCTGGATCACGTTGCAGGTCAAGCCATACAGCTTCACGGTCTACCATAGCAAGGTTAGTCAACACGCTGTCCTCCGTTTGGTTCACCATACCATCTCCAGTGCTCTTCATGCTGGTCTTCTCTCTGTAACTTAATGCACTCCAGTTACCTGTGGAGAAATCATAAATAACCATGATAGGGTTCTGTTATTCCATATAATCCATATTCCAAGTCAAATGTGATGAGGTGATTCATTTGTACGATCCTTGTTAAGGAGTTACTCAACTTCTCAGAATACACATATTCCAAGAGACTGTCAATAATGAAGAACAGCTAGATATATTCGAATAGTAGCACACTCTCCACGTGAAAGAAGATGTACCGAACATTCACAGCAATCACAAGCAAACTATTTCCAGAAATAGTGCCTACAAACACAACAAGAACAGACCAACTGAAAGACTGTGCTTGACGTTCTGAATGGCTGTTCTCCGTGTCTTCGGGTCCAGCAGTAGGAGTAAAACGGGTTCCAAGATGCGGACAACATCGCCAAGAGACAGCGCTCGCACCAGCCAGCTCTGCCCGACTGCACTGACGCTACCGTCCTGACTATTTAGACTGTCCAACACCACGAACAGAGACCTGACACAGAACGAGAGGTAAAAAAAGGGATTTGATGTAATGTAATGTAATGTAATGACCCAGCCTTGGAATTTGCCTATATTCTGAAGAAACGTGTCTTACTTGTCAAAGGAGCGGTTCAGAGAAGTGCTGCGATTCATCTGGACCTCTCGCATCAGGTGCCACAAAACAGAGAATCTGTGAAGAGCCTCCAAACGGACAACCTGTAGAGACGACGTGCGCAAACAAAAACACATACTCTCGTGTCAAAATTGTAGTGTACAGTTGTGCCCAAAAGTTTCCGTACCCCTTGCAGAATCTGCTAAATCTTAAGAATGTTAACAAAATAAGATGGATGAGGAAAAATCCCATATTGTTGTTTATTTAGTTCGGTCCTGAATAAATTATTTCACATAAGAGAGGTTTACATATCGTCCACAAGACAAGATAATAGCTGAATTTATAAATAAAATAAATAAAAAAAATATATCACCCAAATTCAAAAGTTTACACACCCTTGATTATTAATCCTGTGTGTCGTTACCTGGATCATTCACGACTGTGTTTATATTTTGTGAGAGTTCTTCATGAGTCCATTGTTTGTCCTGAGCAGTTAACCTCCCGACTGTTCTTCAGAAAAATCCTTCACGTCCTGCACACTCTTTACTTTTCCAGCATCTTCTGCATATTTGAGCCCTTTCCAAATGATGTCGAGATCCATCTTTGCCGATCCAACGACCGAGGGACTCGTACACGACTATTACAGACAATGAACGTTCACTGATGCTCAAGAAGGCAACGCGATACATTAAGAGCCAGGGGGTGTAAACTTTTGAGCAGGATGATCGGTGCAGAAAAAAAAAAAGGGGCCTCAGTTATTTATACGTGAAAATCACTGCATTAAGTTTCAATGTTTAGCCGACCGAAAGTATACACGTATCAAACAGACCTCCGTGAATAAAAGATCGCGCCTTACACGACGGTAGTGCTGGGGTTTGAACTCCTGACCATCTGTGCACGATTGTGTGGCACTTTGCCTCATGCACTGACAATAGTGTTTATTTTATGAATGAATAAATGAATGAGTTTTTATTTATCACGTATACATTACAGCGGGCGCACGGTGGCTTAGTGGTTAGCACGTTCGCCTCACACCTCCAGGGTCCGGGGTTCGAGTCCCGCCAGGGCCTTGTGTGGGCGGAGCTTGCATGTTCTCCCCATGTGTCGGGGGTTCCCTCCGGGTACTCCGGTTTCCTCCCCCAGTCCAAACACATGCATGGTAGGCTGATTGGCGTGTCTAAAGTGTCCGTAGTGTGTGAATGGGTGTGTGAGTGTGTGTACCCAGCCGTGTGACTGGCAGCAGCTACACGCCGGTCCCAAGCCCGGATAAATGGGGAGGGGTGGGGAAAGCAATGGCAAACTACCCCACTACTTCTGCCGACATGCTTTGTGGTTCGTGTTGATGACATACGTGGGCCATAAAGTGACCGATGGTCGGTCTCGACTAATCGGTGTTAGATAGATTGATACATTACAGCAGAGTGAAATTATTTTCTTCACATACCCCAGCATGTTAGGGTCAGAGGGCAGGGTCAACCATGATACAGCGCCCCCTGGAGAAGACAGGGTTAAGGGCCTTGCTCAAGGGCCCAACAGTGGCAGTGCTAAGGCTTGAACCCCCGACCTTCTGATCAGGAATCCAGAGCATTAACCACCAAGCCATCACTGCCCCATTGTATTGATCTCAACGTTTCCTTCTCAGATAGACTGAGCGACGTGAATTATTTCTCACTATTAAAACTTAGTAGCATGTAAAAACATTGTTTTGGCGTCCTTCAGGGGGTGTCAAGCCTTACTATATACATAACCCAAACTGTCTGACAATTGAGCTGACAAGATGAAGAGTTATTAGGGCGTCTGTGGCTCAGTCGGTAGAGCGGGTTGTCCACTAATCCACTAATCGTAGGGTTGGTGGTTTGAATCCCGGCCCGGGTGATACCATGCCGAAGTGTCCTTGGGCAAGACACTGAACCCTAAGTTGCCCCCAATGGCAAGCTAGCACCTTGCATGCAGCTCTGCTACCATTGGTGTGTGAGTGTGTCTCATTAGTAAGTCGCTTGTAAATGTAAAAATAATATTTCTGTAAAGCTGCTTTGAGACAATGTCCATTGTAAAAAGCGCTATACAAATTGAATAATTATTATTATTATTATTATTATTATTATTATTATTATTATTATTAAGGGGCTTGCTTAAGGACAGATTGGCGGTACTGGAATTAGAAAATCACAACCTTCCTTCCGATGAAGCATCCAGGACATTAACCACCAGCACAGCTTGAAGTCTGTACTTTTGCTGCGTCTCTTCAAAATTACAAGCATGATGAATGGAAAATTGGCGCTTGCCATTATGCAGCTCTTTCAATCAAACCAAGGAACATAAGAGTTACATTATGCTTGGTCTATTTATTTCTAGTTTGTCCTCTAAAGGCTAAATGAATGACTGAGAAAGTAATACACCCTGTTCATGATTATTACACCCTGTTCATTCTCATGAGCCTTCCCATTCAATGCTAATGATGTATAGATGTGTCAGTGAAGTGGGATTAAATTAAATAATAAGTTACACACCAGTTACACGGCATCAACGATAGGCTTGGTGTATCTAAAATCTGGACTAGAAAAACAAAAAACCAAACAAACCATAGCCATAGGCAGCTGAACTACTGCAAGACTTCATGTACATTTTTACTTCCATACGTTTATTGTGCTATTGTACTTGGTTTCACAAAAAGGTCAAAAACAATCCATTAACAGCAAATAAGATGAGAATTAGAAGGAGAAGGAGGGAGAAGGAGGGTTTAGCCTTGCTAACACATATCAGCCGGCATTAGTGAGCGGTACTACACCTTGTCTCTGCTCAGCAACGCCATGCAGATTATATCCTCACAGATGGCTGGGGATGGAGCCAGACAGTGCAGTCGATAGAAAAGCTCCACACAGGAAATATGTTGCTCCTTGCGTTCGGTGTCCAACTGAGCCCAGAGCACCTGAGCTGCACGCTGGCACACACACACACAGAGAGAGAGAGTGTGTACAAGGGGGAAAGAGAGAGAGAGAGAGACAGAATGAGGGAGAGAGAGAGAGAGACAGAGAGTGAGGGAGAGAGAGAGAGAGAGAGAGAGAGAGAGAGAGAGAGAGAGAGAGAGGGAAACAAAAGGTATTCAAAAATGTTCTAACCAGACCACATCATTTTCTAATCTATTCTAATTGAAACAGTTGCAGGCAAGGGACATGCAACTAAATATGAAGTCTTATTTATCTGTCTTTTACATTTATATGTTTTATTTTGATCTCAAACCAAATGTCAAAAACAGATTAAAAAGGTTTAAAGGATTTAAGTGGGACCTTCGAAACTGCTCTCTGCGTTTATGAACCTGAAATGACTGGAAGCCTTGTGAAAGTAAAAAAATATATATATATATATATATATATATATATAAAAGCCTTGCTAAATACTAAACATGTTAATACTGAACATCTTTACATTTAACTTGCATTAGTGTTCATTTGGTCTCTCACCTGGTAAAAGTCTGTGCGGAGCTCCATAGTTTTAAGCACAGCCGGGAAGATGGGAGGCAGCGTGACCATCTGTAACTGTCCACTGAGAGGGTTGGCCTCGGACTTTTTATAGCGCTGGTTCTTGTCCTGGATGACCAGAGCTAAAGACTGCGCATGGTTTATAAGCTCCAGAAGAGAAGAAATCGCCACATGCTGAACCTATATACACCGTAAAAGACAAAATAAACCCAAAAACGGTCAAAACGCTGCCTGTAAGGTAAAGCATAGTAACGTTATTGTAAGAGCAGAGACCCCGCTAGTGAAAGCATAGTATACACACTCCTACGCTACATTCTTCTACTCATCATTTGTAGAATGTAAAGCAGATAAATAACTACATGACTCTTATTTCTTCTGTATTTATATAAGGTGGCTTAGTGGTTAGCACGTCCGCCTCACACCTCCAGGGTCCGGGGTTCGAGTCCCGCCAGGGCCATGTGTGTGCGGAGTTTGCATGTTCTCCCCGTGTGTTGGGGGTTTCCTCCGGGTACTCCGGTTTCCTCCCCCAGTCCAAAGACATGCATGGTAGGCTGATTGGCATGTCTAAAGTGTCCGTAGTGTATGAATGTGTGTGTGAGTGTGTGTGTGATTGTGCCCTGCAATGGACTGGCACCCTGTCCAGGGTGTAACCACGCCTTGTGCCCGATGTCTCCTGGGATAGACTCCAGGTTCCCCGTGACCCTGAAAAGGAGTAAGCGGTTGAAGATGGGTGGATGGATGGATACCTGGTAGTCTTTTGAAATACAACACAGCGTCATCAAGGACCTCAGCCACTCAGGGAGACCGCTATGTTCATTACCTTCATTACAATACAAAACAAAAGTCAAACATCAGTCTTATTAGAATCCAGATGAATAATAAGTGTGCTGAAGTGTTTCTAAAAGTACCCGTGATGTTCTCGAACATGCTGCTGTGGAGCTCTTGGCTCTCCTTTTCCGTGTAGTAGACAGGGAAAGTCGTGCTCTCCAGCAGGAGGTGACAAGCCGCAGTAAAGGCGTTTCGACACGATTCACTGATCTCTCCTTTCCCTCTGGGCTGGAATCCCTCGGTCCACTGGATTAGCGTACGTGCAGTGCGTTTACCCTTATCATCGTTAACCGCCTCCAGAGATTGCTCTCGGAGTTTACCTGGGATGAAGAACTCAGCCAGTCTGTTTCCGATCAGCCCCAGGTCTCGGCTGCTCTCGAGCCCAAACGAAGAGCGTGTCCTGGAGCGCCGGGAAGCACGCTGCTCTGCCGGAGTCACCGCCTCCTGTCCCTTCTGCTTTTCTGGATCTACAACCACCACCAAGTGCCTGATGAAGAGTGAGGAGATTGCTTACATTATAGAAAACATTACCCTCCACCATCCAAACTACATTTACATTACATTACCATTTACATTTATTCATTTAGCAGACACTTTTATCCAAAGCGACTTACAGATGAGACACACTCACACACCAATGGTAGCAGAGCTGCATGCAAGGTGCTAGCTTGCCATCGGGGGCAACTTAGGGTTCAGTGTCTTGCCCAAGGACACTTCGGCATGGGATCACCCGGGCCGGGATTCCAACCACCAACCCTACGATTAGTGGATTAGTGGACAACCCGCTCTACCGACTGAGCCACAGCCGCCCACACACACCTAGACCCTTTTCAGTTATTTTCTTTCAACGTACAGATGCAACTCCGGCGTACGTCTATAAAACTCTGGAGTTTAATCTGGAATATTTCTCATGTCTCCACAAGGCTGCCGAACTGTTTATTCTAATTGATCCGACGTGGTTGATAAACTAATTATAAAACCTCGGGACTGTTGTTAATCTACTCATTTGAATAGCATTACGCGGCCTCATTTTTTATCTGCTTTGCTATTCCCTTCCAGCCCAAATCGCAGTCTGCGCTCCTCACAGTGTAATCTGTTAACTGTTCCACAAACACGCTTAAGATTTACCAGTTTTCTGTCTACACTCCTTCACTTTTGAACGGTCTTCCTGCTGAACTCAGGGAACCTCAGACATTTTTAAAGCTCAACTCAAGGCAAACTTTTTAAAACGAGAATTTGCTTGCTGATGTTTACTTTTATTATTGTTATTATTATAATTGTTGTTATTTTTATTTATTTTATTTACTTTTTTCTTTTGTACATAGCTTAGACCAGTGGTTTTCAAAGTGGGGGCCGCGGCCCCTTTGGCTTCAACAATTTGGTGTGAAAAATAAATTCTCACTATCACACACACACACACACACACACACACACACACACACACACACACACACACAATCAATTCCTAATGTAATGTAAAGATGTAAGATGTAATTATTAATAAAAAGCGGGACATATTCAGAAGTCTGTATTTTTAAAGTGTTTTAAAGACATCTTGCAAAAGGGGAGCCTCGGTCACATGTTTGGGCGGCTGTGGCTCAGTCGGTTGAGCGGGTTGTCCACTAATCCACTAATCGTAGGGTTGGTGGTTTGAATCCCGGCCCGGGTGATCCCATGCCGAAGTGTCCTTGGGCAAGACACTGAACCCTAAGTT
>JAFFST010049923.1:67733-84041 GCA_022414735.1 Noturus placidus
ACCCCCGACGCACGGGGAGAACATGCAAACTCCGCACACACATGGCCCTGGCGGGACTCAAACCCCGGACCCTGGAGGTGTGAGGCGAACGTGCTAACCACTAAGCCACCGTGCGCCCATATAAAGTGTATAAATATATAAAACCTCATGAGTATATGAAATCTTTTTAGCAATTAAATGTAAAAGAATATAGCTCACCTACTAGCTGGAGAACATTGATTCACTAATGGCGGCCATGTTTTTCAAGATTCACAATCCTCATGTGCGCTGATTGGACCTTGGACAAGGATAATTCTTACAAGATTTATTTATTATGTGTATTGAACCAGTGGTTACACATTTAGTGCCAATTTCACGTTTTGTTCTGTTATAGCACCACCAACTGGATTTAGATCTGTCCTCAGATTGAGCCCTTACATAAGTTCCTGAAAGCTGGTGAAAATATCTCATTCTGGTCAAGAGTCATAGCCAAGCCCATTTCAAACCTTTTGATGTTCCTTCACAAGCATAAATGAAAAGTTCTACTTTTTTTGGATAATTATTTATTTTAATAGTCAACAGAATTGTGATGAAATAGTTTTATTTCAGTTGATCGGAAAACCTAGGACTAATAATAATCTCAAATACTTAACGAACGATTTGATTGACAGCAGTGATCCTAGAGGCAAAGTTGTTCAGAATCAGGAGACCTAACATATGATAGAAAGAGCATGTGTATGTCTGAAACATTGGACAGTATACAGTCGTTTACACACCAATCATATAGCCATTTTCCTTAGAGGTTAACACGTCCGCCTCACACCTTCAGGGTCCGGGGTTCGAGTCCCGCCAGGGCCATGTGTGTGTGTGGAGTTTGCATGTTCTCCCCGTGCATCAGGGGTTTCCTCCGGGTACTCCGGTTTCCTCCCCCAGTCCAAACACATGCAAGTTAGGCTGACTGGCGTGTCTAAAGTGTCCGTAGTGTATGAATGTGTGTGTGAGTATGTATGTGATTATGCCCTGCGATGGACTGGCACCCTGTCCAGGGTGTACCCCGCCTTGTGCCCGATGCTCCCTGGGATAGGCTCCAGAAAAGGAGTAAGCGGTTGAAGATGGATGGATGGATGGATATAGCCATTTTCATGTATTTTTTTTTTTACTATTATAATGCCACCAAGTGGTCACACTCAGCAATTTCTGTCAAGTGACCTCAAACTAAGGCCTTACCTAATGCTAATCCTAACCCAATGCCAAGTTTGGTGAAAATGACTCATTCCATTTAAGAGTTATTACTATCTAACTAAAGTCCACTTCCTTTACTTTTGGCATGCCGTATAATTATAATTATGCAAACATGTATAATAGGCATAATTATTTATAACTAGAGACTGCAGAGAATCGTGTAGCACTTGTTTCATTGATATTTATCGAAAAACCTATAGCCAGTTCTCAAAAGTAGGTTTTTAATATTAAAATATATAAAATATTTACCGAACAGTTTGATGGACCCAGATGGTTTTGAGGCAAAGTTATTTAGAATGAGAAGAGGTATCATTTGATATATAATGTTATATTATGTTATATACAACCATTAACACCTACAAACATCGTGATAGTGCCACCTAGTGCTGCCGAATTTTTAAAAAAAATTTTGTTTAAGTCAAACAAATAGGTCCACCAAGCCATTGTTAACGTTGTCTAATAGCTGCTGAAAACTGTTTGGCTGGTGGCCATGTCTTTCAACATACGTGAATATCCTCATAGACACTGATGGCAGTACATTTTTAAGTCAATCGGATCAACAGTTCCATAGTTACAGCCAATTACATGTTTTTTGGTATTATAGCACCAACATGTGACAAAACCACGCAATTTTTTGTCCCACCACAGATTGACCTCACGCATACGTGTAAATATTTACATTTACATTTAGTTATTTAGCAGACGCTTTTATCCAAAGCAACTTACAAATGAGAGATACAAGCAAAGTGATATCAAGCAGAGAACAATACAAGTAATGCTACTGTATAAGATCTATTAATTGAGTTCTAGAAGAAGCAAAGTCCGCAGAGTAGAGGCCCATCCATCCATCTTCAACCGCTTACTGCTTTTCAGGGTCACGGGGGAACCTGGAGTCTATCCCAGGGAGCATCAGGCACAAGGCGGGGTACACCCTGGACAGTGTGCCAATCCTTCACAGGGCACAATCACATACACGCTCACACACACATTCATACACTACGGACACTTTAGACACGCCCATCAGACTACCATGCATGTCTTTGGACTGGGGGAGGAAACCGGAGTACCCGGAGGAAACCCCCGACACACGGGGAGAACATGCAAACTCCGCCCACACGGCCCTGGCGGGACTTGAACCCCGAACCCTGGAGGTGTGAGGCGGACGTGCTAACCACTAAGCCCCTAGAGTAAAGGTGTAAGTGCTTTTTTATTTATTTTTTTTGAGTTGGTTAGGTGTTGACGGAAGAGGTGGGTCTTTAGCTGTTTCTTGAAGATGGTGAGAGAATCTGCAGTCCGGATTGAGGTTGGAAGTTCATTCCACCACTGAGGAACAGTTAGTGTGAAGGTTCTGGAAAGGGACCTTGTGCCGCGCTGAGTAGGAACTACTAAACGTCGGTCGCTAGTCGATCGCAGATTGCGTGTGGGAATGTATGGTGAAGATATCTCGTTTTTTGTTCAAGAGTTATATCCATTTACATAAAAGTGGCCACGATTACTTCCTGTGTTTTCACATACCGTAGCTACCTCGAGTTGAAAGTTCAAACCTTTTTTGATACGGAGACGCCATAGAACTGTTTGGTACTGGTTTGGTTCTGATCGGACAAAAAACCTAGGACTAGTTTGCAAAAGTAGGTTTTTTAAAAAAAATCCAAGATGGCGCAAAATTTTTATAGGCGGAAATGAAATCCGAGAAATACGTTTTGTTCGTCTGGACCCAAAGATTCCACAGATATAAGACATTTGAGTCAGAGACAAACGTTTCAAACATTACGTCCATTTTTTTACAAATGCGCGCTACAGCGTCACCATCTGGCGATTAAGCAGAAATGTTCCGTCGCTGTAGACCTCTGAAGATCTACCTTCCCTCAAAGTTTCAGCTCTCTATGATTTGGTCTGCATGATCAGTTTTAGTGCAGAATTATAATCAAACTCCTTACAATTACAAGTGTCTCAGCCCGTTGGGCTTGAACCCCTAATAAACAAAATGCCACCTTGATGTCATGATCATTTTGTATTTGGTATAATAAATTAAATAATATAACATGATTGTGGGCGCACGGTGGCTTAGTGGTTAGCACGTCTGCCTCACACCCCCAGGGTCCGGGGTTCGAGTCCCACCAGAGCCATGTGTGTGCGGAGTTTGCATGTTCTCCTCGTGTGTCGGGGGTTTCCTCCGGGTACTCCGGCTTCCTCCCCCAGTCCAAAGACATGCATGTTAGGCTGATTGGCGTGTCTAAAGTGTCCGTAGTGTATGATATATAATTGTGTATAATTATAGTGTATAAATGAGTGTGTATGTGATTGTACCCTGATGGACTGGCACCCTGTCCAGGGTGTAACCCTGCCTTGTGCCCGATGCTCCCTGAGATAGGCTCCAGGTTCCCCTGTGACCCTGAAAAGGAGTAAGCGGTAGAGGATGGATGGATGGAACATGATTGTTATAGATATGCTGTTATAGAATAATAATCAACACTCGGGTGGTGCGATGTGGCCTATCACATAGTGTAATTATTAATTTCCTATAACAGCCCACCTCAAGGGATTTATTCCTGATATACCACAGCAGCTTGGCAATATTGATCATTTTTCATTGTATTAAAGTGCACCTATTATGGTTTTTCAAATATTACCTTTCATGTATTGTGTTATAGAGCTGTTTGTGAATGTAAAAAGCGCACAACAAACGGAGTTACTGAGTCCCAAAAGAAGGAACCGATTCTGAACAGCTGAACCGAGTCATTAGTGATTCCACACTTACTTCCTGTACTAACCTACGTAGGTTTATAACAAAAAGCCCCGCCTCTGGTCTTCATCGGCTGCTCGCTGACTGCGGTAGACCAATCACAACAGACTGGGACATCTGACCAATCAGAGCAGAGTAGGCTCTCTGAAAGGAGGAGTTTGTAACAAATCCTTTAGAACGGATCATTTAACGCGGAGGTCTTCAACAGGGGGTCTGCGACCTCTAGGGGGTCCGCAGAGGTACTGCATGGGGGTTGCGAAAGTTTTGGTACCAGTTTGATATAACACAATTTCATACAATATATATAATTAGGGGGTCCCCGCTCCATCTCGCCATCAGTTTGGGGGTCCTTGACCTGGAAAACGTTGAAGACCCCTGATTTAACGAGTCATTTGTGACTCTGGGGGAAAAGTTACCTTTTCTCCCAGTGGTAAATGGCGCACTTATATAGCGCTTTTATCCAAAGCGCTTTACACTGTGTCTCATTCACCCATTCACACTCACACTCACACACCAATGATAGCAGAGCTGCCATGCAAGGTGCTAACTTGCCATCGGGAGCAACTTGGGGTTCAGTGTCTTGCCCAAGGACACTTCGGGATGTGGAGTCACGTAGGCCGGGAATCAAAGCGCCAACCCTAGGATTAGTGGACAACCCGCTCAACCACCTGCGCCACAACCGCCTCCTATGTGTTTTAAAGACATTTTGCAAAAGGGGGACCTCGGTTAAACGTTAATGCCATTTGGGGGGCCTTACTGGAAAAGTTTGGGAACCACTGGTCTAGTCTATTAAAACCTTCAGTGTATGGGAACAACGGAGTCACGTGGGCCGGGAATCGAACCGCCGACCCTACGATTAGTGGATTAGTGGACAAGCCGCTCTACCACCTGAGCCACAGCCGCCCTGTATATGTAGCATTCCTGACATACAAGTTCCCAAGTCTGTATTATTATTAGTCAGTGATAGTACAGAAAGGTACCATATTAGATCAAGCACATTAATAAAAACGTATCATTTGAATGACATCCAGCACTCTTCACAGTCCTGATGTTGTAGAAAAGTATCTAACGCCTTCGGGTCAATCAGGACCGATTATTCAGCAGATACGCATTTCAGTTCCAGTTCCTTCTCAATGCAGTTGCCACAGTCTAAAGCCTCGACACCACTACTACTACATCTATAATCTGTTTGTTTGGTTCTTTTTCCAAAGAACTTAGCAAACCTTCTACATTATACGCAGGTAAATCTACACATAGTGTAGGATTAAAAACACCAAGCATCTTACAGTACGTCTTTATGTTAAACATCGCCTAACTTAGGTTAGATTCGGTTTTAATAATAAATATTTCCAACTAACTTGGAGTCAGTAATCATTTCAACGCGGTTTTGAGCCTTGGTGAATGTGGCTTCCATCACATTGATTTATTGCAGTTCACATCTGCACACTGCTGCTTGAATTTCTTAGAGTTTGGCATCAAGTAGTTTTTAGTTTTACTGGGAAAACATCTGGTTTCGGTTAAATGGGTGCTTTTGTATGCTTTCTGCAGCTACAGTATGTGTAGGTTAGGTCGTGCTGCCATATCACACAGGCCAGATATTATCGCAGAAACCTTCGCAACTACCAAGAGACGACCGCCCACTCATATTAAACGATATAGAGTATGCAAGGTGAAAACTCGGTTTTAATATACAGTATATATAGCTAGTGGTCAGAAAACACACACCAAACCATGTTAAATATAAGACACTTTGTCACCTAAAAGTACTGAAGAAAATCTAAACTTGCACAAGGGTGCAGAAGGTACCATTGCTCTTCCAGGATCTCAGGTTTGATCTCGAGCTGGAGTTATGTTTCTGCTCGTCTTCTGACATTTTTGGACGAGGCTTCGGACACAAACTGGGACAGCCTTCGCATCATCTGTTTCTTATTTCTCCGTTGTTCCCAAATATGTGCTGGCTGATCTTGGACAGATTGGAGAAGCTGGAAAACGAATCCAAGTCGAGCACAGAGAAGTTCAGTAAGCTCATGAACAAGTGGACTGAGGTCAAGACAAAGGTGATCCATCAGGAGCTGAGAGACGATCTGAGAAAACAGCAACAGCTCTGTTGGCAAATCATAGAAGACAAGAACAAGCTCATCAATGAATTGCAGCAGGTGTGGCACGCATACACAACACACACACACACACACACACACACACACACACACACACTCAATAGATGTCTACTTTTGTGTGCAGGAGCTAAAAGGAAGAGATGATCGCTTTGTGAAAGAGCGTAAAAGGGAGGTAGATGAAGTGGATCTCCTAATTGAAAGGATGCAGGAACAGATATCACATTTGAAGAAAGACTGTAGAAAAGAACTGGACCTAATTGAGGTGCGGATCAAATATCTATTATACAATATACAGTCTCCAAAGTGTCCGTAGTGTATGAAAGGGTGTGTGAGTGTGTCTGTGATTGTGCCCTGCGATGGATTGGCACCCTGTCCGGGGTGTACCCCGCCTTGTGCTTGATGCTCCACGTTCCCCGTGACCCTAAATGAAGGATAAGCGGTATAGAAGATGGAGGGATGGATATACAATCTCATGTGCTGCCATTTATGATGGATTATAATCCTATGTAAATGTGCATCGTCGAGTGTACAGATTGAGGGGTCATCGTTGAGGGTCATATTCAGACCCCTTTGGTTTTTGCACACTTTATGGTGTCATAGATTTCATTGTAAATACAATTTTTTTTTGGGGGGGGGATGGGGGGCTATCAGCGTACACAAAATAACCCATAACAACAACGCAAAAACAACAATTTTTCTTTTTGCAAATAAAAAACTGAAATATCTCCTTCAGATGTCGACTTCGATGTATTCCCACTCTTTATTCTGTACTTTGTAGACGCACCTTTGGAAGCAATTAGTTTTTAAGTCTCTACAAACTTTGCAAACCTGGATTTTGCCTAGGTCTCTTCAATAGATGAGCTGTTGATTTACATACGAATACTTCGTGTTTACATTGTTTCCTGGTTGTGTTACAGGGCTCACTCGGCGACGAGAGGAAGGATTTGCTCACGGCCCACAAGAACCAATGGGAGCATCAGAGGACGGAACGAAGCAACAAAGAGGTGGAATGAACTTCTATAGTTTATGTTAAATGTATGTGAATTGTATGTCATTGTTCTGGGCTTGAGACATGTGAGAGATGTAGATCATTGCCCTGTGTGTGTGTGTGTGTGTGTGTGTGTGTATGTGTGTGTGTGTGTGTGTGTGTGTGTGTGTGTACTCCAGCTGGAGTACTTGCTGCAGAGGATGAAGATGCTGGAGGAGTGTGAGTCCTTGCTGGATCGTCTGAGAGAGGAGAGCGCAGAGGAGTCCAAAAAGATCAAACTCAAACTAGAGACTGATGTACAGGTACACTGCGTCACACTGATAACACGTAATCCTGAATTCTCACTGAATGTGAATTATTCGGCAGTATCAACCAACAGATTAAACTGTATTTCGTAGAAGGAACTGTAAGAATTGTTCTTGAGATCGTACACTGAGCAGCTTTAAATAATATTTGAAAAACCAATGGAGAAGTTCGGGTTATACAATGCAATCTGTGTTGAATTTACATTTAAAACAAGGTACAGTTAATGGATTAAATGGATAGTTTTGGTGCTGGGCACGGTGGCTTAGCGATAGCACATTTTCCTCGAGGTCAGGGGTTCGATTCCCCAATCCGTCCTGCATGTATGGAGCTTGCATGTTCTTTCTGTACTTCAGGGTTTCCTCCGGGTACTCCGGTTTCCTCCGCCAGTCCAAAGATGATTGGCATGTCTAAATCTGTGTATAGTGTGTGCGATGGGTTTGAACCACATCCAGGGTGTCTCCCAGAGTCCCTTCTGCCTCGGGATAGGCTCCAAGGTGCACGTGTATTTCGTGTATCCCTGTACTTCAGGGTTTCCTCCGGGTACTCCGGTTTTCTCCGCCAGTCCAGAGACTGATGTCTAAATTTCTGTATAGTGTGTGATTGTGTCATGTGATGAGTTTGAATCCCATCCAGGGTGTCTGCCAGAGTGCCTTCTGCCTCGAGAACCTGCCTCGGGATAGGCGCCAAGGTCCACGTGACCTTGTGTAGCATTAAGCACTAGAGAAACTGGATGGATAATTTCAGTTCCAAAGATCAGACTGGCGATGTTCGAAGCTCTTCTAAAGTCCTTGATATACACAGACCTATGACCTGTCACAATACTTAAATTTTGTACTAAACCAGTACAACTACAGCCACTGTTCTGTCCATAGAATCATCGTTGCCTGTTATTTATTGAACACTGGATTTCATAATATTATTTCTGATGCCATTTTATAAAAGCTCCCCTTTCCTATATGACTAAGAGAACCTTTTCCCAAATAAAACAAAAATTGTCCACAAAAACATAACAAATGTGAGTCTCTTTACAGTAATGATAAACATTATAACATTAAGCACGATCCTCAGACATCAATATCTTTCTGTGTGTGTGTGTGTGTGTGTTTTCATAAATAGTGCCTAGAGCAAGACCTGCAGGTAAGGAAGGCTACCTACCAGCTTAATCAGGAGAAGCTCGAGTACAACGTTCAAATACTGAAGAAATACGAGGAAGAGTATGCCATCAGTAAGGCTCAGCAGATAAGAAAGGTCACCAGGTACTAATTAAAATCTCTTAATTCTAAACTGTGATCAACTTACACAGCAATGCTAACCCATTGCTAGCACCTAAACCTCCCAGAAAGCATTTTCTCAGACTGTACACCTGTGTATACACATGTGTACATATACGTATAGAGCTTACCTTCAAGCAGGTTTATTACGCTGCACGAGCAGCAGATTGAACCGATGCAATGGCTGGCTTTAGGTGTCTCAGTCTGTCTGAGTCTTCATGAGTGACTCAGCTAGCAGGTGTAAACTGACAATGATTAAACTGGGATAAAATTGGGAGTAGAGAGTTTAAACGGCTACAGAATGTACTTGAATGAGTATTTATTAACTAGTTAAACTAGGCTTTCGAACCTGGATATGATAAGGCACCTCAGTGGGAAGCTGCCTTCTGACTGGGACGGTTCTTTGCTCAAGAGTGTAAGATGGCTTTCCGATTGGAAAGCACTGTGTGTTTACACTGGGGTCACTTCGTTACAGATTGCAGGATACATGCAACAACCTGAAAAAAAAACGTTCCGTTCAGGAAAAGCAGTCCCGTGAGGAGATCCAGTCGTTGACCAATAAGTACAAGCGCCTCGTGCAGCAGTATAAAGATGTTCAGAAGAGGATAAGGTGAACAGTAATGCCCATATACATATAGCACACACAATAACCTCTAACTCCAGTTTTATCACTAGTTCTAACTAGTCAGAGTGTTATTAATAATATTGATCACTTTGTGCGTGTACATGTGAAGGCACTTTGCGGCGGTTGATGCCAAGCGTTACGTGGAGGTTTGGTTGATGAATGAAGATGAGGCCAAAGCGTTGGTGTGCAAAATTATGGACTTGGACCAAGTTATTCACGAACATGTGCTGGGCCTGACCTGGAGTCCCCCATCGCTGCCCTTCATGGATCATTCCGGCCCCAAGCAGCGCCAACGTACAGCACAGCAGGTGGCTGCACAAGTTCTGGCAGAGGAGGACGAGACACGGGATCAGACCGAGCGAGAGAGATGTACACCGGAGGACTCTGGAGGCAGTCTGGAGAGCGGCATGGCCGGGGTGGATCGTACAACAGTAAAGAGGATGCTGGAGCTTCTGTCTGATGAGATGGTTGGTACTGGATGTGCATGTGTGTGGATCAGTGGTGTTTTCTGTAATTGCACAGCAGAAACCCGTATGAGCCACTTAGATGAAAATGACATTCACAAATGTTCCATGGAGATCTTTTACAGACTGTACAGCTGCCTTGTATAGAAATGTTACTCTTACCTAATCATGAGCCCACGCTGTTCATGCTTGAGAATATCTGGAAACGTTTGCATTAACAGTATTTATTTCCATTTGTTTGGCAGAACCTTAGAAGTGCGGCAGAATCCAATCCGATTACAGACTGGTCTTTAAAAGTGCATGAATTGTCTCTGACAATTAACTAGCTGGATTTTTTTTTACTCCTTAAACCCACCAGAATTCCCACTCACACATGTACACAAAACCCCACCATCAAAATCTTCCAGAGAGTTCACTTGGAGTTAGAATTACCAAGGATGTCCATGGCACCACCTTCAAGCAAGGAAGAAAGCTGTTTATTATGATCAATTCAATTCAATTTTATTCGTAAAGCCCTTTTAGTAATGGAAATAGTCTCAAAGCAGCTTTACAGAAACATATAAACACTGGATAGAGAGTTTAAATGTGTGAATTTATCTCTATTGAGCGAGACGGTGGTGACGGTGGTGAGGAAAAACTCCCTGAGATGATATGAGGAAGAAACCTTGAGAGGAACCGGACTCAGAAGGGAACCCGTCCTCATCTGTGTGAAAGTAAAAGAAAGTTCATTATGGTGTTTATATGAAGTCTGTTTGAACGAGTCCACTGTTCACTAAAGGAGACCTGAGTGTGCATTTCTATATTGCTAGCACTTCAGGAAGATGCGCTCAAACTCAAATATGAATGGGCGGCTGTGGCTCAGTCGGTAGAGCGGGTTGTCCACTAATCCACTAATCGTAGGGTTGGTGGTTCGAATCCCGGCCCGAGTGATCCCATGCCGAAGTGTCCTTGGGCAAGACACTGAACCCTAAGTTGCCCCCGATGGCAAGCTAGCACCTTGCATGCAGCTCTGCTACCATTGGTGTGTGAGTGTGTCTCATTTGTTAGTCGCTTTGGATAAAAGTGTCTGCTAAATGAATAAATGTAAATGAATGAAATTCAAATATCAACAACAATGATGTTGCTTAATGACTTCGGTCTGAAGCGAGTGGATAAAGGACATGATGATTTGACCATTTATTGTAAACCAAGGAGAGCCACTCCCTGTCCCAGGAGTTTACCAGAGTCCTCCCACTTCCGAAAAAAACATGCCAGTAGGTGAATCGACCACTCTAAATCGCTCCTAGTTGTGAACGGGTGTGTGTGCATGGTGCGCTGAGATTGACGCTCCTGCCTCGTGCCAAATGTTCCCAGGATAAATCGGTTACTGAAGAGGAATAACTGAATTAATAAATTAATTAATAAATCTCTGTCCTTTTAAAAATCAGTCTACAATGCTAAGAACTATTTGTAACATATTTCTACAGAATTGGCCCAGGACATATTCATGTATTCATATTTCTACTATTATGGCGTATCTTTAGATAAGAATATAAGTTGCTGCTGAGGTTGAGGAAATCACAGACCGTGCTGACCGTACTGGCATGTCTACCTTTGTTTTGTTTTGTTTTTCGTTGTTGTTGTTGTTGTAGTTTTTTTTCCAGTTTAAGTTTAGTTTTAAAAATTCTGATGTTTATGTTTCAGGGCTTTCTAATAGAGAGTAAGTTACTCAAGCTACTCTCTTCCATAGAGAAGGATGAACAGACTTCTTTGAAGCTGGATACCATCTTTTCTGTGAGTAGTTGTGTTTCGACTCCTTTTTACCTGCTGCTATTCTAATCCGAAACTGCAAAGTTCAAACCGAAAGTAAAATATAAATGTATATTTTTATTATCTTGTGTGATTGATTGCAGGCCATGGCGATTGAGAATGAAGAGGATATAAACATGATGACTAAGTTCCTTCTGAAATACAAACAGCGACGAACAGAGAAGGTGACGTTAGGAGGGATTTTAGTCCTAATGGGTCATGTGACCTAGTACAATTACAACTAATGATATCGAATCAGTTTAGGGCTAACTTAGTAGTCTGGCGTTTTCCTAGGAGAACATGTCAGTGAATCACCAGGCAGAGAAGGAGTCCAACCTTATCCACCCAAACGATCTACTGAGAGCTCTCCGAGCGTTCACTGCCCAATACTGCAACACCAGGTGTGTGTGAGTGTTTGAGAAAGTGGCATTACTGGAATATACCAGTGTTTTCTAATATAATTTGATTTTACTGTATAGGTACAGGCAAGAATTCCCATACGTTCTCTTGTATTTAAGAGTAGAAAACCTTTTCAATTTAAACTCCGATAGAATGGCAGCTATGTGGGTTTCCTCTGGGTTCTCCAGTCTCCTCCCACCCTCCCAAAACCATGGAAATGGATTGTTTACGATAAATCGTTTACATGTATGGGGTGTATTCCAAGACATAACTACGTAATGCAGATTCAAAACAGTTGGGTGTAATGAGTTTGTTTCTTAAACTCCCCAGATGAGTCAGGGCAGTGATCAGGGAATCGGCCATTTGAAGGGATGCCTCAATCGCAAAATATTTCCACTGCATCGGAACGTCCGCTCACTGAAACAATCCCACAATGCACAGCAAAAACCAGGGAGCATCGATGCTCACTATGTTACTGGAAAGGACGTCATAGCTCTCAATCGTTGACGTTGTCGTAGCTCTCAAATGATTAATCACGTTAGCGATTGTTAACTTTATTTGACGTTCTATATGCGGTTTGTTTGAGTCTAATGACTTTAAAGTGTTCAGTGATTTTTAAAAATCCACTAGCTAGCCCATGATCCTGCTCGAAGAACCATGAGAGCAACCTGTGTGATTAAACTAAGAAATTTTATATGACATAACGTCAGAAAGATATCGGTCCAGCCATGTCACGGGACATTGAATCATCAGTGTCCCAATGTGTAGTGAGAACGAACTCGTGTACACAATCTAGTGAGCTAGGGAGCTGATTGAGACACACCCAATGCCTCAGCAAGTATGGAGTTTTATTCAACATTCCAGTTATTTGCTTTCCATGAAGTTATATCCATGCAGTGGAAACTGAGGCATGTCTGTGTATTCTTTTTGTGTATTAGACGCATTATAGAATACATTTAAATCCCTCTGATGGAAGATTTCATGAATAAAGGTATGTGCATCAAATAAACGCCCCAATGACTGACCTTACCCTGCCATTATTATTAATTATTACTATTATTATTATTGAGAGGTGGCTTAGTAGTTAGCATGTTCTCCTCACACCTCCAGGGTCCGGGGTTCAATTCCCACCGTGGCCCTGTGTGGGCGGAGTTTGCATGCGTGCGTTGGGGGTATCCCCCCAGTCCAAAGACATGCATGGTAGGCTGATTGGCGTGTCTAAAGTGTCCGTACTGTATGAGTGTGTATGTGAGTGTGCCCTGCGATGGACTGGCACCCTGTCCAGGGTGTACCCCGCCTTGTGCCCGATGCTCCCTGGGATAGGCTCCAGGTTCCCCCGTGACCCAGATAAAGGAGTAAGCGGTAGAGGATGGATGGATAGATTCTTAATGAGAAAACACATTTTAACTGTTCTTTTTGACATTGGGTGTCACACATTAGCTACAGACGTGTCACACATTAGCTACAGACGTAGTACACAGCGAGAGGTTTAAAAACCTCGTGATTATTAATTTAATTACTTTTATAACAGAGAACTAACACAACATAAAGGCAGCGCTCTAGTGCTGGAGAGGATGAACGACTCTGAGGTCGAAGCGTACTGGGAGAACGTCGCTAACTTCATCCCTGAGGCCAAAATCAAAGTCTGGAGGGCGCTGAAGGCGGGTCTGAAGAAGTACCAGTGAGTATGAACATCACATTATTATGTCACATCAGATCAAATAAACACACGGGATAAAAAAAAAAGAAATCACCCGTTATGCATATCGGTTTCATAGTGAATTCCTACTCAATCGAGAAATCACTCCTCCAGGCATTTTTGAACATCACATCACAGGTTCTTTCTCTTTTTAACAGCCATGTGCTGTGTATAATGATATTTCTTTCTCAGTACTGAGCTGACTCAGAGATCCAAGCTTCTGACTGAAACACAGCAAGTCAAACAACAAAACTCAGAGCTCTGCATGCTCCTGAACAAATATCAGAACTCAAAGGTGTGTGTGTGTGTGTGTACAAGTGTAAAATATATCTCATGGTTTGTTCTCCAATATCAAATCGTCTCACGTCGTGTCTTCTGATAGGTCATTGCTGAACTGATGATCCCGCCCACCCAGATGATGCAGTGAAATTGCCTCGCCCTCATCAGTGCAGACGTAATCAAATAACCGTGTTATATAATACAAATACAGTATAATATATACGGTATTACTATCATTTTAGATAAACACTTTATATGATCAGATTAAATGTTCATATTGTCTTAATATGGGGCCGTCCATATATTACGTCATCAAGGAGGTGGGGTGAAGGGTACGATGACATCTGATGACGATGGGGGGAGGGGGGGGGTGTTCACGGACGTGATTACGTCATCAATGTATTTGCATCTCCCCCGTGTTTAGTGTCACCACTGTCACGTTCATCATTTACTTTTTTACTGACTGAAATATTTGCAAATTGCCAAAATAACAAAGAAACAAACAGAAATACTGACGTCACACGCACATCCTGTGGAGTATTATACGTATTGTACGCCACAGGATGTGCGTGATGTCGGTATTTCTGTGGTATTTTAACAAAGTACAAAATATTAGGAGATAATTCCCGACCACACATGGCGTAACGCAGTGAAAGTGTACATCTAAGATGATGACGTCATCATCGGGGAAGGGGGTAAAGGGCCTGATGATGTTAGATGACATGGGGGGAGGAGGGGTTAAATATGGCTGTAATATACGGACGACCCCCATGACCAAAAACAACAGCAGACTATAATATATAGATACATAGATGAAATAAATGACATCATGAGGGTGAGCAAAATCTATTCGTGTATGCATGTTTATTTTCGTACGGCTGCAGTCATTTAGCAATCACGAACATGTGTTTTTACTTGTATTCATTGTAAAGTCAGTCAGTGGAACTTCAACTATCTATCAGCAAAATACAGGAATAAATACCGAGAGTAAGAATGAAAGAAAGTCAGTTGTCCTGTACTCTGAGGTCATTTGAATCTGTCCATCCTGTCATTCTTAAATATACTGTTCGCTGTGAGGCAGGTCTTTTACTGTCACTTCAACAGATTATTTGTGAAATATCCTCCACAGTATCCCTCACTCCTCAACTAAAACAAACAGGTCATCTCCCAGTGTTATTAATGGTGCACTTATACTGTGTAGTGCTTTTATACATCCTATGGGATTTATACATCCTCTTTCTCATTTCAGTGATTTATCCAAGGTTCCCACGGGTCATTCCAGTCATGGAAAATCAGGGAATTTTGTTTGTAAAATGTATTAGCAAAATGTGAGATATATATATATATATATATCTTGAGTTTACATGATCTACTAAATGGTGATATGATCTATATATACACACACATATATATATATATAGAGAGAGAGAGAGAGAGCGAGGAGAGAGAGCGATCATACCACCATATAGATCACGGAAATTAAAGATTTTGGTCGGGGCAAAGTCATGGAATTTTACATTTGACTTGGATTGTGAACCCTGTTTATCATATGCTATGGTGATAGTATCTTCATTTTTATCATAAAGCCATTTAATACCCCCCCCCCATGTCATACATGAATAAATCCCAGCAGTGTTCATGACCATAATTATTTTGATGGAATATATGTTGTCATTTCTGGACTAGAATAATGTACTGATCTCTACACCTGCATATATATGTGAGTGAGAGAGAGAGAAAGAAAGAGAGCGCGAGCGAGAGAGACTGACTCATGTTTATCAATATCCTGATCAATGTCACAGGCTCAACGAAACTGGACAAGCAAGGTTCTCCCCATCTTCAGTTTAACTGGTTTTAGTAAGCATGTGCCCACTGAAGCCTCAGATTCCTATCCAGAACCCAATGTAGTTCTCCTGCTGTCGAAGCCCATCTGCCTGGTTCATCATGTTGTTCATTCTGAGATGCTTTTCTGCTCACGACAGTTATAAAGGAGAAAAAGGAGGGGAAAAAAAGACAACCTTCACACTAGACTAAATGTTACAGATTATTTATTCTCATCATCGACACGAGGACACAATATAGTTCAGTCACATGCAAGTACATTTGACTGGTTCTGGTCAGTCCACAGGACTTAAGTCTCCCTGATCAGCTTGGTGAGCTTCTGGATTTTTGTCTTGGTGGACATGTCTGCGTATTTATCACCGATACTGACGATCATACCACCGAGAATGGAAGGATCACACTGAGAAGAGAAAGAGTTTCTTATTAGACACTTGCTAAAACACTGCTGGACAGAGACAAAGTGAGTTTGACCTCCAGAGCCGAAAAACACATACAGTATTTCATTCATTCTGCACATTACTAATAGACTGGTAGACAAATGTATGAATTCCCGGGGGGGGGGGGGG
>JAFFST010049923.1:98777-114524 GCA_022414735.1 Noturus placidus
CTCTCTTGCTATGTGTATATATATTATATATATTTTTATATTAATATAATAATAATAATTTTTTATATATATAATATTTATAATATTATAATATTTATATATTTAATATATATATATATATATATATATATATATATTAAATATTATTATATTATAATATTAGTATAATATTATTATATTAATATAAAAATATTATTTATAAATATTATATGTAAAAAAATAAATATTGTTATATTTTAATATTATTATATTAGTATTATATTATAATATTAATATACAAATATTTTATATATATTATCTATCTATCTCTCGCACATGTGGGGCGGATGCAGTAAGGTGAGGATGCTTTCAAAAGTAAGAATTGTAATTGTTTGTATTGTATGGTTAACATATGAACTGTGTAAACAAGAGAAAAACTTGCAACAATTTTGGATGTGACCATCCTTTGTTTTTTACACCGCTTAAAATTCTCCTCCATGTACGTGCACAAAGGTTATTTTTAAAGGAATTCATCAGGTTTGTTGTTCCAAACATGGTGGAGAACTAACCAGAGTTCTTTATGGATTTAGGCTGTTTCAGTTCATGCAATCCCACACTGAATCAATGATGTTGAGATCAGGACTATGTTGGGGTCATATCTTCTCTTCCAGGACTCCTCGTTGTTCTTTTTGCTGAAGATGGTTCTTTCTGACTTTGGCTGTATGTTTGGGGTTGTTGTCATGCTGCAGAATACATTCGGGACCAATCAGATGCCTCCCTGATGGTATAGCATGATTGAGAAGTATCTGCCTTTACTTCTAAGCATTGAGAAGACCATTGAGAAATCCCCAACTCCATTTGCAGACTTTCAGCCTAGAACTTTCAAGGAACCTCCACTATGCTTCACTGTTGCCTGCAGACACTCATTCTTGTACCCTTGTCCAGCCCTTCAGTGAACAAACTGCCTTCTGTTAGAGCCAAATACAACCACCGAACAGAACGCGATGATTTGTAAATCTCATAAACCCAGATGTTCTTCACAATAGAACATAGAAAACATGTCAGATGTTTAAACTCAGGAAATGTACCATTTTAAGGGGAACAAAAATAAGGTCATTTTGAATTTGATGGCCGCAACACGTCTCAAAAAATTTGGGACGGGCCAACAAAAGGCTGGAAAAGTAAGTTTTACTAAAACGAAACAGCTGGAGGAACATTTTGGATCTAACTAGGTTACTTGGGAACAGGTCAGTAAAATGATTGGGTATAAAGAGTATTTGAAGAGGCAGAGTCTCTCAGAAGTAAAGATGGGATGGAATCTGGATGGAAGCAGATGTTGCTCTAAAACCTGTATATGCCTTTCAGCATTGATGGTGCCTTTCCAGATGTGCAAGCGGGCCAGTCCATAGTTACTAATGCACCCCCATACCATCAGAGACGCAGGCTGTTGAATTGAGCACTGATTGATGAAAAGCCGGATGGTCCCTCTCCTCTTTAGTCTTCGTTTAGTCCACGGTTTGTGAATGGCACAGTGAACTGTGTTCAGACAATGAGTTCTGGAGGTGGTTCTGAGCCCACGCAGTGATTTCCATTACAGAATCGGGCAGTTTTTAATGCAGTGGTTCCTGAGGGTCTGAAGATCATGGGCATGCAATATTGATTTTCACCCTCGTCCCTTGCGCACACAGATTTCTCCAGATTCTCAGAAATCTTTCATGATATTATTTACCGTAGATGATATTTACGTTGAGGGTTTTAGCAGAGTTTTTAGCAGATTGGTGAACCTCCACCCATCTTTACTTCTGAAAGACTCCGCCTCTCTAAGATACTCTTTTTATCCCCAATCATCTTACTGACCTGTTCCCAATTACCCTCCAGCTGTTTCGTTTTATCTTTAACACTCACTTTTGTTGCCACCATCCCAACTTTTTTGAGACATGTTGCCGATATCAAATTCAAAATGGCCTTGTTTTCTTCTTAAAACGGTACATTTTCCTAAAGTTTAAACATTTTGATATGTTTTCCATGTTCTATTGTGAATAATGTGCGGGTTTATGAGATTTGGAAATCATTGAATTCTGTTTTTATTTACATTATACACAGCGTCCCAACTTTTTTGGAAACGGGGTTGTATTTCAGATTTTGACTCCTCAGACCAGACCACCTTCTGCCATTGTTGTGCAGCCCAGTTCTTGTGCTTTTCAGCGTAGTTGAGGTTTACCGTGTCTGAGGTAGGGATTTTTGGTTGCAAGTCTTCCAGGAAGACCACGTCTGATCCAACTTGTCCGAGCTGCAGATGGGTGTACCAGGGTCCTACTGGGTTCTGCCAGGTCTGAGCTGATGGTACTGCTAGACATCTTCTGTTTGTGAAGGAATGTCAGCATGATGCGTCTTTCATCTGCTCCACTAAGTTTCCTTGGCTGACCACTGCGTCTACAGTCCTCAACGCTGCCCATTTCTTTGCTTCTGAAGAGCTTGGACAGCACATCTGGAAACTCCTGCCTGCCTTGAAATGTCCGCCTGTGAGAGATCTTGCTGATGCATTAATACCACATTGTGTTAGCACGTCCGCCTCACACCTCCAGGGTCCGGGGTTCGAGTCCCGCCAGGTCCATGTGTTTGCGGAGTTTGCATGTTCTCCCCGTGTGTCGGGGGTTTCCTCCGGGTACTCCGGTTTCCTCCCCCAGTCCAAAAGACATGCATGGTAAGCTGATTGGCGTGTCTAAAGTGTTCGTAGTGTATGAATGAGTGTGCATGTGATTGTGCCCTGAGATGGACTGGCACCCTGTCCAGGGTGTACCCCGCCTTGTGCCCGATGCTCCCTGGGATAGGCTCCAGGTTCCCCGTGACCCTGAAATGGAGTAAGCGGTTGAGGATGGATGGATGGATGTGTCTTGTTGCTGTGCTTCAGTCTTGCCATGGTGTAAGATCCCCCCCCCCCGATTAAACTGCCTGTAGAAACCTCAGCATGTTAGTAGAGCATGGCCGTTCCTCACCCAGTTGTGTTCCTCCTACACAGCTGTTTCTATTTCAGGTAATTATTGTTTTCCCATCTATATATATTATTATTATTGACCCACAGCACCGCTTCGGTATAGTTGTTTAATTGGACTACATATGCCTAAAAATCCATGAACGTATGAAAGAGTACCTAGGAGAATTGATTTGCCCGTTTAAAGGCAAAGAGTGGTCACAGGAAATATTGATTTGATTGAGATTTTTCTACTGTTTATACACTTTGTATGTTAACTAATAAATACAAACTATCAGTGTTTCTATTTTTTCAACATATCGATATTTCCATATACAGCACCGGTGCAAACGTTTGTCACTTATGGGGCGGCATTGTAAATTTAGTCTGCTTTCAATGTTAAACGATGCAAATATGTAGGAAAAGACTGTGTTCATCAGACAATAATACTCCATTATGTCAAGAAATGTTAATCGGTGAAAGGAATCCAGTAGTTGTTTATTCACTTTATTAACTACACAAACAGTAATTATTAAAGTAGTTGAGCGGGTTAGACGTACAATACCCGGTCTCGTTATTTACTAAGCTTTCTAAACAGGGGCAGTTCAAGCCAGCATTTCAGTGCTTCTTCTACTCGGATGATCCCAATTGAATTTAGCGTGTAACTTTTTGAATGGTACATTTTCTGATGATAGAATAAGGAATATAGGGACTGGGATTGGGTATTTTATTCCCCCTGGTAGATCCGGGGCTGTATATATTTGTGCTGGCTTTTTGTATTGACCGAATGAATACCTTAAGCAATATTTTATATAACCGTATGAAAAATCATTTGATTAGCTTTTCTGGCGCTGGATCATAAGATGTTTTGTAATGATTTTGTCATTACTACAGTATGACGACTGTATAGTTGATCTGATGCATGTTCTGTCTCTCTGATTGATTTTATTTCTGTCTTGTTGTCTGTCTGTCGCTCTGTCTTTGCTGTCTTGCAGGAATACCAAGTCTAGCCTTGGTGAGACGAGAAGCCTGAGACATCGAACGCAGAATATCCCCTTTGCGAGGGGCATCGGATGGATTATTTAAAGCTAAATGCTTCAACCTAATAGACATTCCTGTGAGAGATGGTGGGTGCATCTGTTCCCCTTTAAAAAGACAACAAAGTCAAAGAATTAAAAGATTGTTTCTGCAGAACTTTCCTTAAAATAAAGAAAACATTTAATTGTACGTTATTGTTTTAAACTCTGCCAGTAAACATGCCAGCATCAATGGAGGTAGCAGACATTGCAGTTGTTGCACTTTATTTTGTCCTTGTGCTTGGCATTGGGTTTTTTGCCATGTGGAAGTCCAACCGGAACAGTGTAAGTGGTTACTTCCTGGCTGGACGAACTATGAACTGGGTGGTGGTCGGAGCATCGTTGTTCGTCAGTAATATCGGCAGCGAGCACTTTATCGGCCTAGCTGGATCGGGAGCTGCGAGTGGTTTTGCTGTAGGCGCCTGGGAATTCAACGCCATCCTTCTCCTTCAGCTTCTGGGCTGGGTGTTCATCCCGGTCTATATCCACTCTGGGGTGTACACCATGCCAGAATACCTCTCGAAGCGCTATGGGGGAAAACGCCTAAAGGTTTACTTTGCTGGGCTTTCCCTTTTGCTGTACATCTTCACTAAATTGTCAGTGGACTTGTATGCAGGAGCTCTCTTCATCCAGGAGTCCTTAGGTTGGAATCTCTACCTGTCCGTCATCCTGCTCATTACCATGACGGCACTGCTGACGGTAACAGGTGGCCTGGTTGCTGTGATTTACACGGACACTATTCAGGCCATACTTATGATCACCGGAGCTTTGAGCCTTACAGCCATTAGCCTGATCAAAGTGGGCGGACTAGATGGCGTTCGAGAGAAATACATGGAGGCTGTTCCAAATGTCACTGCCATTCTTGCCAGGTACAACTATAGTTTTGAGTACACCAATTCCTGTCGCATCCACCCAAAGCCAAATTCCCTCAAGCTGCTCAGAGGCCCTCTTGATGAGGACATTCCCTGGCCTGGGTTCTTGTTAGGCCAGACTCCAGCATCTATCTGGTACTGGTGTGCTGACCAGGTCATCGTACAAAGGGTACTTGCAGCTAAGAACATTGCCCATGCAAAGGGCTCCACCCTAATGGCAGGCATACTGAAAATTCTTCCCATGTTCATTATTGTTATTCCAGGAATGATCTCCAGAATACTGTTTGTAGATGAGCTTGCATGTATCGGGCCTGAACACTGCATGGCAGTGTGTAACAGCCAGGCTGGCTGCTCCAACATTGCATACCCTCGACTGGTCATGAGCGTAATGCCGGTGGGCTTGCGTGGACTGATGATGGCTGTTATGATCGCTGCACTCATGAGTGATTTGGACTCCATCTTCAACAGTGCCAGCACCATATTCACCCTGGACATTTACAAGATGGTGCGCAAGTGTGCCTCCTCCCGAGAGCTGGTTGTCGTGGGCCGAGTCTTTGTGATCATCATGGTAGGCATCAGCATTGCTTGGGTGCCAGTTGTCATCGAGATGCAAGGTGGACAAATGTATTTATACATCCAAGAAATGGCAGGATACCTCACACCACCCATTGCTGCCCTCTTTCTACTTGGCATCTTCTGGAAGCGTTGCAATGAGACCGGTGCCTTCTGGGGTGGCATGGTCGGCTTTCTTCTGGGTACCACACGTCTTATCCTTGGTTTTGTGTATCGTGAGCCCCGCTGCGATCAGCCAGATGAGCGACCGACCTTCATCACTCATGTCCACTATATGTACGTAGCTGCTGCACTGTTCTGGATCTCAGGCCTGGTAGCTGTGGTGATCAGTCTTTGTACTCCTCCTCCAGCCAAAGAGAAGATTGTGCACACTACCATGTGGGGACTGTGCAATATGAAAAAGCTTCCCGTGACTGATCGGAAGGAGAGATACAAGCACGCCAGTAAGAGTTCTGCCCACTGCAATGGTAATGGCACCTGCCAGAAAAACCTCCCTCTGAATGTCCACAAAGAACAATGTCTTGATGGAGCTGAAATGAAACTCCTCATGCCTTGCCCTAGTGGCCAGGATCCTACAACACCCAGCACAGAGACACCAACCCCAGTGGAAACCTACTGCAACGGGTACGCAGACTTTGTAGGGCCGAAGGAAGAAGGCAAAAGCAAGTCAGGGGCATTCTTGTGCCTATTTAATTGGTTTTGTAAACATAAGGAAGAGACCGCATTAGCACCAAAAAGCATTGAAGAAGATGAACGTATCATACAGGAGATGCTTTATGAGCCCCCTAAAATCAAGATTTTGCTAAACATTTGCTTGGTAGTAGTCTGTTCTGTGGGTGTCATCCTGTTTGTCTACTTCTCCCTGTAACATACTGATCTCTAACTCATTGGACACAAGTATGATCTATTTATTACTACAAAATCTGTCTGGGTCCTGTAAAAACTCATGAATTTTATTATTTTTTTTAAAAGCTTTTAGAAGAGGGGCTTTCTGGACATTCTGAAAAAGATTTGTCTTCAAATCAGAATCACCAAGTGTGTGAATATATCAGTTCCTCCAGGACTTTGCGTTTCTGCGATCGTAGAAAGTAACGTAAAATCAAAGAAACATTCCGCAATATTCCCGGGAGCTTGACCTTTTATTTTTTCCCCCCGACGATTTTCCGCAGATTTGGGCCAAGCCATGGCATGTGACGTCATCACAACACTCATTACGCCAAAGCCCTTGTTGATTCACGTACGTCTCACATGAATACAGCTAAATAAGTCTCGTTTACCAATAAAGCTCAGAACGGAATACCGTACGAAACAAATAAAATAAAATTCGTGCAATTGCCGTTTTATCCAATTCAAATAGTTTCCCAGCAAAAAAACATCAAAAAAATCTGCAAATTGCATCGCAACTTTGAAAAAACGAATTTTTGGCTGCAGCAATCCCAATGAAACGCCACAGAATCCTGTATGTACTGATATATTACAACCAAAAGCACTACTGATGCAGTGGACCTTTTTTATATTAATATGTAATAACTGTAAAATATGTGAATTCTGCCTTATTTATGGTAAGCACTTATCCGATGATCGGACCTGTTGTGGGGGATGGCTGTGTCTAAGGTATATACATTTATAATTGTTGTTTGTAACATTTATAATGTCAAATATTTTGAGTCTCATCAGAAGTAGTAAATTTGCCACCTTTTTATTGTCCAATTAATTCAAATGCTGAAACATTTAGTAAATGTTATGAAATTTGAATTAAATAGAGGCATATTTCCTAGATTTAGGCCATACAGGAGTAAAGAGGGGAAGTGACGTGTTTTTATGTTCAATTCTATATTTTTTTCAGTGCTGTCGTAAGTGTTGTGAAATCTACCTACATGTTTGTCATTGTGTTCAGTCAGTGTACCTCTAGTGGGGTCCTTTTTAATTGGGTATTTTTGTTCGATCACTTAACACCTCAACCTCTAAGAGCAATGTTTAGTGCACATATGTATACAAATGTATTCACCACCAAAATGCCTTCTTTTCAAGTAGAAATCCCTAGTTTGGGGATTTGTTACTCAAAGTCACGGTTGAAATTCTGGTGATTCAAAACGTTCACCACCGAAACATAAATGGTCTAAGCACAGCCTGTTTTCCTGGGGATGTCGAGGAATTGGCTACCACAGGACAAACACCAGCTAGAAACATCTGCTTAAATCCCAGTGAAGTAGGTACGAGGATATGTTGAGGCATATCACTGATCCCATGTCAGGTCGACTAAGCTTGGGATGTCGAATTTTGATTGCTGTGCAAAATATTTAGTTCTTCTAGAGGAAGAATTTCATTTTGTGGTTGTTGTGGGAACAGGCCTTGTCTTGTTGTACTGATTTTGAATGCACTGTTTATGAAAAGAGGAAATTTGTGGTTGTTCAGTAAATACAGATATGAACAGTAATTTTACCAAATCTGACTGTTTTTGAAGTCAGTAATTAGTATCATATCACTGATTTAAAAACATTTGCTCTTCAGGTTGTGTTTACTCAAGATTCAAAACCCTTGAAGGCCATAGTGTACGTTAGGAAAGCTATAAATTGTGTGTGTGTGTGTGTTGAGGAAACAGATCACGGCTAGTCTTCACGGAGGTCTTCAACAGGGGGTCCACGGAGGTACTGCATGGGGGTCACGAAAGTTTTGGTACCAGTTTGATATAACACAATCTCATACTATATATATATATATATATATATATATATAAAATTAGGGGGTTCCCGCTCCATCTCGCCATCAGTTTGGGGGTCCTTGGCCTGGAAAACGTTGAAGACCCCTGGTTTAGACAATAAACACCAGGGCCCAGTTGTTCAAAAAGTTAAATCTGGATCAGAATAATCCGGATTTGAAAATCCCATGTCTTACTAGTGCTCTAAATCGGACTTCATATGACAATGTAGGCTACTAGCTACAGGTAGATTAGCTACAGGTAGATTAGCCAGCATGGGATCACTTTAAGTGTTTTTATTTGAAGAGACAGAAAACATCCATTTCCTGCGAACAAACAAATGACATTATTCACAAATACATTGTGGATATTTAACAAAATAAGAACGTTCCGAGTTCTTCACGTGTGGAGAGCAATAAGAGAAACTATTTTGGACTGGTTCATCTCTGATGATTTTCATTGTAATTAATATACAGTGGTAAATGACGGTTAAAATTAAATATTCGTTTAGTTTGATCTCGACAGCTGTTTGGGGGATTATTCTTTACATTACTGTACTGAAAGGATTAATTGGTAGCTTGATGTATACTTTAACTTCTTTATCGGTGTAACGGTTAAACAAATCAAGTGCAAAAGAAATAAAAATGTGTATATACTACATGATATAAGCGTTGTATTATTTGATCAATTGTAAAGTTATTACATTTTGTTCCTGAAATCCTCCCTGAATCCACCCTTCTGCTGGGAGCAGGATAATCCAGAACCGGTATCCCAATCCTACTAAAAAAAAAGTTCTGAACAACACCTAGCGAAGATTTGATCCACATCACAAGCAACATTGGATTACATGATCTAATCTGATTTCGGAAATCCGTTTTTTTCCAACAACACATTTTCGAGATTAGAGCCAATCCGATCGGATTACTTCCGAACAACTGGGCCCATGATAAACTGATGCTTGGAATGAATGGGGTTCTAGTCTGCTTACACATGGTGTTACGAGGCCTTCTTCAGTATTTCATCCTCAGTTGTTTTGTTTTTAATAAATTAAAAGGTAATATGTCTGCTATGTTAGCCGACACTGATGCAAGTCTAGAAACAGGCACATCTGGATTAGTTAAGATTGGGATTATTCCCAATTTTCTGGTCCAGCAGAAATAAGTAATGTGAATGAATGACAAAAATAAACTTTTTTTCCACTTTGTTTGTTTTATTTTGCGGTGAAGGGGTTAATAATCTGGGCATAGATAAACTGCTCAAGCTACCATAACGTCTTTTACCGGTTGATCTGGTAATGTACTCGCTAATATTTTCACCTCAGTTTAGTGATCTTTGGCCCAGAGTCAGACATCTGCTTATTCACTTTTGCAAGTGCTTGGTAATTTTCCTCTCATAATTTTTTTACATAACATTTTAAAGTTGTAGAAATTCTGCTGAATATGGAAGGGTTTTCTGTTCGCTTCTAATGTAGAGTTTCAATTGATATTTGCGTATCTTTACAGATTATTATCCAAAATGCCTGTGCATTTTGAAAATTCCATAAGAGTGGATTAGTGGCTCGGTCTATCGTAAATGTCAGATTTGATGGCATATTGGCATGGTTCAGCCCATGAAAGTTCTTTGAGTACACTGGGTTCAATGTTGAGTATTTTTGTTTTGGTTGGTTCTAATACTTGGACGTGTTCAGGCCTGACAAGATCTAAATTTGCTGAAAGGCATTTGGGGAAGTTGTGCACACCCACTTCCCATGTAGGAAAACTGCACGGCATTGTACAAAGTTCTGTATATGTTAGAAATGACTTGGTTCTTGACCTGGTCTAAACTGTGCTAGTCAGTTTTTACATAGTGTAGTCATTGGCTCTCCCAGTGCCACCCCATAAATTCCCATTATTGTTATTGAAAGTACAGTAATTATATTTGTTGCCCAAAGCTCTCCTTACCAACTGTGTTTTACTATAAAATTGTTCATCCTGAACCTCCGTGTGATGAACAAGAACACCATACAGGTAGCTTTTCCAGAAGGATCAGGCTGAACAGACCTTGATTGAACTTCTAAAGACCTCCATATTTTGCTGCAACCTGCAGTCAGTGAAAGTGTTGCATGTATACTTCACTTGAATGAGCCTGATATGCTAATCACTTCTCAGTTTAGTTGTAAATGAACAGATTTTAGTAATGTTTTTTTTTATGACCAAATAAAGAAACATATTTCAGCAAAACATGTTGAAGGTTGCTCATTTGTCTCTGTATTTAATTGAATCAATAATTATCACAATCATTCCTTCATCATCAGTAACTGCTTTGTCCTCCTCAAGCTCGCTGTAGATCAGGAGCCTATCCTGCACTTGCTGGGCACGAGGCGGGGATACGTCCCAAATGGGACACCAGTCTATTGCAGTGTACCATACAGTCTTACACACACACTTATTCACATCTAGGGGCAATACATCATGGTCAATCCACCTAGTTGCATTTTTTTCGGGGGACGAAGCACACACCGAAATGCCACACAGACAGGAACCTGAGCTCAGGATCTCCCTCTGGATAATCACGTCAGGTATGTTTCTAATCCACTCTGTAAAGGAAGAACTTGTGGTGAAACCTGTAAAGGTGTGTTGTAACAAGGTACAGGTTTACAACATTGAAACCCAGAGCATGACATAAGCAGAACATTTTACCATGTTGTTTTCGATGCAGGTTTGAACATTGGTAACCAGGTTTTGGACTAAAATATACAACCCTAATTCCAAAAAAGTTGGGACAGGGGAGGTTTAGGACTAATATCGATGTAAGAAGGTGATGTGAAACAGGAGAGACCATTGTCTAATCATTGTATATGAGGAGCCTCCGATAAAGATCTAGCCCTTCAAGAGCGAGGACGGGTCGAGTCTCACCGATCTGACAACAGATGCATCAGAGAATAATCCAACACTTTGAGAAGAACATTCCCCAAAGATAAATCGGGAGGATTTTGGATATTTCACCTTCTACAATGCGCAATATAATTAAAACATTCGAGGAATCCGGTCAAATCTCGGTGCGTAAAGGGCGAGGCTGAAAACCACTTCTGAATGCGCGTGATCTCCGATCCCTCAGACGTCTCTGTTTTAAAAGCCATCATGAGTCTGTAATGGAGATCCTGACATGGGCTCGGGAACACTTTGGTAAACCTTTGTCAGTCGACACCATTCGCCGCTGCATCCACAGATGCAAGTTAAGGCTTTACTATGCAAAGCAGAAGCCGTACATCAACACTGTCCAGAAGCTCCGCCCACATCTCTGGGCTTGGTCTCATCTGAGATGAACAGTAGTACAGTGGAATCGTGTTTAGTGGTCCGACGAGTTGACATTTCAATCGTTTTTGGACAAAACAGCCGTCGTGTTTTAATTGAAAGCTCTTTGTTTTTCCACAGGGCATGATCAATTACAATAATACAGTTTATAAAGCTGTAATGCAACTTAAAGATGACAAAGCATGTGGAAAAAAAGTGCTGCCTGCTATGGCTGTAGATAGGAAGGTATTGAGGCATGACCAAATCGCATGTTTACACAGAACATCCATTCACCGAAACTTAATTCCATCTAGCATTGTGTACTTTTGGGGTTAGCCAGTGTTACCTTGTCTTCAACCATTTCTTTGCAGAGCTCAGAGGCTCGTTTCAATAAGGAGGTTCAACCAACTCGGAGTTAAAACTTGAGCTCTGAGTGGACTTACACCGTGATGGGGAAACTCTGAGTTTTCGGTTACAGAACAGCTGAAATGAGTGAGTTCAATCAACTTGAAGTTGAGTGACTCTGAGTTAAGCGCGTGTGCCACAACAAAGGCCATTATCAATGGAGCACAGATATTATGAGTCACCATGGCAACAGCGTCAGACAAAAAGACAGAGGAGAAAGAACAGAGAGTTAGCTTGGGAGAAAATAGCTGCTCGAGTCCATGCATAAGTTTACATTTTAATGACTTTTATACAGTGTTGGGTGTAATTCATTACTAAGTAATCTAAATACTGTCATTTAATTAAAGACTATAAAACAATTCTGTATTAAACAATAGTGGATTTAACATCACAGTTTAAAAGGTATATTTTTAATGTAACCTCCCTCTAGTTACACACTTTGGTCAATTCAAGAATAATTCATGCAGTTGTGTATTGTTTAGAGTCTATCCCAGGGAGCATCAGGCACAAGGCGGGGTACACCCTGAACAGAGTGCCAGTCCATCACAGGAAACAATCACATACACACTCACACACACATTCATACACTACGGACACTTTAGACACACCCATCAGCCTACCATGCATGTTTTTGGACTGGGGGAGGAAACCGGAGTACCCGGAGGAAACCCCCGACACACGGGGAGAACATGCAAACTCACATGGCCCTGGAGGGACTCGAACCCCGGACCCTGGAGGTGTGAGGTGCTAACCACTAAGCCACCGTGCGCCCCTTACATAGAAGCTCAGTATATTTTATTTCATTAAGATTGACAAAAGCGGTGTTCAATAAATGGCTTTAATCTTGGTATTACCAGAAAGCCTAAGATTATAGAAATCATTACATTAGATTATGTTTATCTTCTGCATACTCCTTTTCTTTTGTGGATGGACAGTTACGTGTGTTTCTTCTCTATATATAGCCTCAACCGGTCATCCAGATATAGGGCAGGATTAATCAACGAGCCCATAAGCAGGAAGTGTAACCTCTTTATTCAAACAATAGCATATGTGACATTTCACACGTCCTAAGCAGTGTTTCCACGTCCCACCTGTCAGGGACATCTGTCTGCCTAGTGGCCCTTCTGTCTGTCACTCTCTGACATGTCTGACATACTGTATAAACAAGATAAAGTCCAAATTGTATCGCTGATTAAAACCAATGTGACTAAAACTGGTAAAACAGGTGTCTTTAGAAACCAGCCATCTCTAAATAGAGCAACAAACAGGATATAAAACACCTCTCAGTATAGAACATTTCTACACCCTCTCTTTATCTCTCTGGTTCATTAATGGGATGTAGGTTGACTTGCTCTTTCAGGTGAGTAAGTGTGAACTTCCATTAAAGCTCAGTGGGTGCAGGTTAAAGTATGACTAAAGGAAAATCTTAATTAAAAGTGGTTTAATGTCTTACTGGTTTTGACTGCCATGGTCGGCTCAGATTTGGGCCATTATACATTCATGAAGTTAGGCGCACGGTGGCTTGGTGGTTAGCACGTTCGCCTCACACCTCCAGGGTCTGGGGTTTGTGTGCCGTGTGTGTGGAGTTTGCATGTTCTCCCTGTGCGTCCGGGGTTTCCTCCTTTCTTCCTCCAGTCCAAATAAATGCTTGTAGGCTTGATTGGTGTAAACGTAGTGTGTGTGAATGTGATTGTGCCCTGCGATGGATGGGCACTCTGTCCAGGGTGTACCCCGCCTTGTGCCCCTTGCTTCCTGGGATAGACCCCAGGTTCCCCGTGACCCTGAAAAGGAGTAAGCCGTAGAAGATGGATGGATGAACATCCATGAAGTTGTTTCTTGACAACCGGGTGCAGGTAAATAAATAGTTGACCGACATGTCATTTTTACACACACACACACACACACACACACACACACACACACACACACACACACACACACACACACGCGCGCGCGCTGCACACATTGTGTCAGCTGGGTGCATTCCAGGACAGAAAATACACATCCTATATTTAGCCTGTTCTCTCTGTGACAGAGTGCTCTCAATTTTTTTTAAGTCACACCCTCTCTTATTCCCCAGTCTTCCTTTGTAGGTCTCAGCCTGTCAATACCCCTTCACAGTACTTTTCCACTAACAGTTTACACTAAAAAAAAAGAAAAGACTACATGAAAGTGAGTGGAACACTGTTTATCACATGTGTGTGTGTGTGTTTGTGTGTGTGTGTGTGTGTGTCTTCACCACATGCTCACACCTTTACTCTGCAATGATTCATTCGTTGTCCATTATAAGACACAACACCTTGTAGGCTGTAAAACGGCTTGAGTTACATACCAGTGCAATCACGACATATTTTCACGACTTTTGCTGTCATTGCACTTCTAGGAACCTTATTATCCTCCCCCGAGAATGTTCAGTCAAGTCTATCAAGTTTTCCGGGTGTTCATCATCGGAAAATTCACACGTGCCGTTTTTATTAGTCCGACTGGGAACTCATAAATGTCGTGAGCAACATTTTAAATCAAATTTTGACGCAAACCCTCATTGCAGCAAATTATAAATAAATAAATAAACATTGCAGGTGAATCTGTCAAAGACTTTGTTAGCCGGTGATTGAATGCGCCAGATAGCAGTCATCTGTCTGTGTCACAAAACCCTAATTAATTGTCTTATAGATTCGTATGATAAATGTATTCATGCAGGGAATGTGACAGAGATAGAGTCGGCAGCACCTCATTGGATAGTGTGGTTGTTTTGTTTTTGTGAAATTCTGTGTTGTTAATCTCTAGATTTTCTCAGCTATGTTTATCTGATCTCTCTCTCTCTCTCTCTCTCTCTCTCTCTCTCTCTCTCTCTCTCCTTCTATCTCTGCTCTCTCTCTCACACACACGGCTCTCTTTGAGCAATCTCAGGGGCGGGGTCTACTATGTCAGACAGTGGAAAAGTACTGGCAGTTAGAAAGATGCTGTAGGCTGCCCTTTGTTCATTGTGGCTGCACCATAAGAAACTGCAGCAGCTCTGTTTCAACGTCCAGCACTGATCTCTGTAGACCAAGCACTGTTCACCTGTTTCCATCTTTCTTTTCTTTCACGGTTTATTCCTCACCATGCTCTGGTGGACTAAATGTCCTTTATGGGTTTTAATTTCCCGATATTTAAGTGTAAAACAACTGACTCTCCTTCATGCAGAGTAAAGCAAATACTTGTGGGTGTGTGTGGGTGTGTGTACAGGTTTCGCAGAGAAGTTCCTTTTGTGGAATAGTAAATGGAATTCATGGATTATTAATGGTTAAACTTCCTTAATGTGGAGCGATGTAAATTATTACCTCGAGCAGTCATGCAGTAAATTAAGTAGGCATCTGTGTACTTTCACATTTCTGCTACAGACTTTTACTTTGCTGGTTCAGAAAAATGTAAAGTAATTGTTTTGCGTTTAATGAAGCCAATGGAGGAAATATTCAGAACATTTCTGAACATGTCTGTCCATGTCTAATCCTCTTCTCTATAGAAATGACTAATTAACTATGTTTATATATATATATATATATATATATATATATAGAGAGAGAGAGAGAGAGAGAGAGAGAGAGAGAGATAAAGGCAGCTCTGTGCAGCTTTGCAGGTTTTTTTTTGTATGTTATATCTATGTTTGTATGTTAGTCTTTTTTTAATGCTGAGTGCACAGAGAAGTCAGTATTGTTAATTATAATGTATATTATACAGAGTTGAGTTCAGCTTAATGAAGATTTAAAACTCAAACATATCTCCAGATGTACAGTGGTGTGAAAAAGTGTTTGCCCCCTTCCTCATTTCCTGTTCCTTTGCATGTTTGTCACACTTAAGTGTTTCGGAACATCAAACCAATTTAAACAATAGTCAAGGACAACACAAGTAAACACCTGAG
>JAFFST010049924.1:25029-39689 GCA_022414735.1 Noturus placidus
GGGAGGGGCTGTTGTTGGGTAAAAAGGAGAAAAGAGAAAATTTATTGATTCTGTATTGATATATTTTGTTGTACTCTGAAAAGTGTATAAGGATCAATAAAAATTATAAATCATAAAGAGAAAAAAGAAAAAAAAAAAAAAAAAAGATTAAGAAAACTTATATACTTCTATATATGCACATTTATGTGAAGGTGTTTCATAATGAGTAAGCGTTCAAATCATAGCAATGGAGCAATAATCCTGAGCAAATCTACTGCCCAGAAATATCAGCAATAACCTTAGATATGGCATTGTTAAAACGGACAAACTGAAAGCTGATAGTCTCCAAGCCACATTAAGATTTCAGAACAAACTACGATTAGAAACACACTGAACAGTTACTTTCATTTAAAGGCAAAAAACTATTTCAAATATGCGACATACTCTAAATAACGAGGTGGAAATTTAGAACGGAAACGATTAAAAAGAATTTAATGAAAACTCACGGAGGTATTCTCTTCACTACCTCTTGAAGAACTTGGTCCACGTTTGTGCCAAATTTAGCAGAGATCTAAAGACAAAGATTTCAGAAAGCACGAGTTAAACATTATTGCACTTCTAGCACAATATTATTTCTCAACTCACGACGCATGCTCACCCGGATACACGCCTCACTTGGAATATCAAACATCTTTTCGATTTGCTTTTCCACTCGGTCAGGATCTGCATTTTTCAAATCAATCTGATTACGAAAGAAAAGAATTCGATCACGCAAACGTAAACTTACACTATCAACAAGCAAGTATTTGGTATAAGTATGCACTTACTTTATTTATAACTGGTATTATGTTTAACTGAGCTTCAAACGCCAAGTAGAAATTTGCCACCGTTTGTGCCTGTATTCCCTTTAATAGTGAAGAACAGAAATAAACACGACATTGTCAAGTGCATGCAATACAGCTTAAGCTTTTACAAACAAATCACTTTTACGTCACTGTTATGCTATCACCATATTAATTATTTGAAAAATGTCATGTTAGCGTACTGGTTGGGTAAATTTCCTCATTGTACTGAGCAGAGATATTCAGCAACAACAACAACACCATAACATAAAATTCCTTCCTTACAAAGGTTTGACTACGACTTACTTGCATGACTGAACGCTGGAAAGTTGCCTGTTAAATGCTTAATTGATTATCCGTTAATGATTGAGTAATGGCTATAAACAAGACACATCAATTCAAAGGTCAACTTTATCACTTTTGACAACAGTCATAGAAATTTTTGCCGAAAAATATACAGACACCTGACTATCAAATGCTTATGTGGGCCTTCCCACAAACTGCGGCCGCAAAATTTTGTATGCTGTAGCTTTAAAACTTTCCTTTCCTGGGATTTGGACCAAGCCCAAACCTGTTTCATCATGACAACGCCTCTGTGCACAAAGCGAGGTCCATGAAGTCAACGTTGGAGTGGAATGGAGTTGGAGTGTGTGGCCTGTACAGAGCCCTGACCTCAACCCCACTGAACACCTTTAGGATGAACTGGAATGCAGACAATGCACAAATCTTGTGAAAAAGCTTTCCAGAGCCATATCTCCCTGTGGTTCTTGCCTGGTTTCCCAGGGTTGAGCCTGGTCAATACATGGATGGGAGACCTCCTGGAGAAAGCTAAGATTGCTGCTGGAAGTGGTATTAGTGAGGCCAGCAGGGGGTGGTGCTCACCACGTGGCCTGTGTGGGGCTTAATATAGTGTAAACAGAGACACTATACTGTAAAAAACACCTTCCTTCGGATGAGACGTTAAACCGAGGCCCTGACTCCTCAGTCAATACAAATCCAAGGACACTTATCATGAAAGACTAGGTGTATACCCTGGTGTGCTGGTGAAATTCTCCCATTGGCCCTTCTTTATCATGGCCCCCTAATAATCCCCAATTGGCTACATCACTGGTGTGTGGCGGGCATGCTATGGCTGCCATCACATCATACAGGTGCATACTACACACAAGTGGTGGTTGAGGAGACCCGACCCCCCACCACCACGTAACGTGCTCCGAGTATCTAGAAAAGTGCTATGTAACTGTAGTTAATCTGATCTGATGAGATGCCTTCAGCTAAATTATTTACATAAATGCATGTGATTGCATAAGACACAAAAAAAAGGATCTGCTACACAAACCAAACTGATGTGTGTTAAAACAGTATTTCTTTCATGACTGCAGTCTGCCAGCTGACAAACCCTGCTATAGAGAACGTAGACATGTACATTTTTAATTCTCTTAAAGGAGTATTCCGTCTAAAACACTACTATGATTAAGGTGTTCATGCAAGAAAGAAAGCTGCACTTAAGACTCCTTGGTACCTCATTTGCATCTACTATGAGCAGAACTCCTTGGCAGGCTGATATGGAGCGTGACACCTCATAGCTGAAGTCAACATGACCCTGAGAACATGTGGAGGGGGAAAAACAGACTTAAATGAAGTCTAGACCTTTAATGAAATCCTTTTTAAAACTGAAAACTTGCATACTGTACGTACTACATATGCAGCAGAGGTTCAAGAAATTAATTGGAGAACAACCTAAAAGTCTTTCATTCACTATATAACTAATAAAATTAGGATTGTGATTTTTTTTTTTGTAATGCTGACCGGTGTGTCGATGAGATTGAGTAGACAAGTCTGTCCCTCATGCTTATAGAACAGAGAGGCAGTCTGAGCCTTTACTGTGATTCCTCTCTCTCTCTCCACCTGCAGTTTGTCCAGCACCTGTTTATTCCGCTCAGTCTTTGCAATGGCACCTGCACAAAATATATGAAAGATTTCAAGGCAAAGTGTTCAGTAGTATGTCCATTTAGTAGTACGTACAGAGCCACTGAGGTCACATGGTGGTTATTTAATAAGGTGTTCAATATCTATTTTTTAGATTGTGGGCACAAAATACTGACTATGTGCCTATTATTGTATTTTAAAATGACTGAAAGGCCATTGTGACCACGAGAACCTAAGCATGGAGATGACCGATTTCATCACACTTTAATCTCGAAATGATGCATATAGGGATACTAGAGTTGCTGAGATTGCCACATGGACATACACCGATCAGCCATAACATTAAAACCACCTGCCTAATATTGTGTAGTTGCTCCGTGTGCAGATCCTTTAAGTCCTGTAAGTTGAGAGTTGGGGCCTCCGTGCATCGAACTTGTTTGTTCAGCACATCCCAGCATTTGGAGGCCATGTCAACAGGTCTTGAACTCTTTGTCATGTTCCTCAAACCATTCCTGATGAATTTTTCCAATGTGGCAGAGCGCATTATCCTGCCGAAAGAGAGAATACCATTGCCATGAAGGGGTGTACTTGGTCTGCAACAATGTTTAGGTAGGTGGTAAGTCTCAATGTAACATCCACATGAATGCCAGGAACTAAGGGGACTCATCAATCCAGGTCACCTTCTTCATGGTCCAGTGTGATGCTCACATGTCCATTGTAGGCATTTTTGGCAGTGGACAGGGGTCAGTATTGGCACTCTGCCTGGTCTGCGGTAGACAACTCGATACACAGCAAGCTGTGATGCACTGTGTGTTCTGACACCTTTCTATCATAACCAACATTCACTTTTCCAGCAATTGTGCTACAGTAGCTCTTCTGTGGGATCGGACCAGGCATGTCTCCGTGCCGCACATGCTGAGCCTTGGGCACCCATGGCCATGTCCCCGGTTCAAAAGATGACCTTCCTTGGACCATGTTCAGTATATAGTACCCACTGCATACCGGGAACACCCCACAAGACCTACTGATTTGGAGATGCTCTGACCCGGTCGTCTAACCATCACAGTTTGGTCGCTCAGATACTTACACTTGCCCACAGCCATCATTTGTGGCCTTCATATATTAACTTGTGGCCTCAATATTTTCATTTACGATAGGACCTTATAAAAAGATAACCACCATGTCACTTCAGCAGCTCCGCGTGTACTCCTTTGGAGACAAATATGCACGTTTAGGCATAAAGCTTGGTGTTCGTAAGGTGCCTACAGCCGAGGGCGACACAATCCACCTGTCATCTCCAACAGCCTGTCAGCGAGGGTGCTTTTCCCGTGGTCAATATGAGCGATGATGCTGAAGTTTCTTATCTTCTCCACAGGGAACTGGGACATATCGATATTCTGCTGAGAGAGGAAAAAACAAAGACTGCTGTGAAAACTTGGTCACAAGCACATACTAATGATCTGAATAGTTATTTCAAGAAGCAGAAAGGTAGATCACAGAATCACTGACTAATCCTCAATGTTACAACCCAGTGATAGGATGTCAACCCCAGACACAATGAATCCATTTGTGCTGCAGCCTGTATTTACCTTCTGAGCTGAGGAGCTGAACTCCCTCATACAGTGTGTACTTGACACATATCCCGTCTTTATCCATCTGTGCCTGATTAAAGTGCACGCCTCCGTATAACCCTGACTTCTTCTCTTTATTCTGCATATCTTAACATTACGAAAGAGTCCAGCAAATAATAAAACATTACTAAGAGGTCTCAGTAAAACTTGCATGACGGCCAGCGGCTCAGGGTTGAACAAACCAGCTGTTAATAAAACAACATTAAATAAAGTTGAGCTGTGCCACTGGCTCTATTTCCCCCCTAACTCTCGACCAAATTTGTTCACAGACGTTCCCGATAAAAACATTCATGTTTACAGGACGTCGCCATGTTGAGGTGAGAGGTTACGTGTGCTTCTTCTTTGGAGTAAGTGACGAGCCTCAGACTAAACCTTCACCGCCATCTGCCGTATGGGGTGTGTAATGAACATTATAGTGATGAATCGTTCACAAGCGAATCGGTTCATTTTCAGGTTGGCGTTTAGAGCCGACTCGCTGATTCATTTCAACTGATTCCAAATGAACTGTACTGTACTACTGAAATGTGCTGTCATGACGAACAATAGTGCATTTGTATCGCCAATTCGCCAAAGAATGTACATATTACAAGGAAGAAAGTGAATGCAAAAAAGCAAAAGGAACCAAAATATTTTATTGTATACAATATACAGAACAACAACAACACTACTACTGCTGCTACTACTACTACTGCTGCTACTACTACTACTACTGCTGCTACTGCTACTACTACTACTACTACTACTACTACTACTACTACTACTACTGCTACTACTACTACTACTACTACTGCTACTACTACTACTACAGCTACTACTGCTGCTACTACTACTACTACTACTACTGCTACTACTACTACTACTACTACTACTACTACTACTACTACTACTACTACTACTACTACTACTACTGCTACTACTACTACTACTACTGCTACTACTACTGCTGCTGCTACTACTGCTACTACTACTACTGCTATTACTACTACTACTACTACTACTACTACTACTACTACTACTACTGCTATTACTACTACTACTACTGCTACTACTACTTCTACTACTACTACTACTACTAATAATAATAATAATAATAAGTTTGATATCAATAACTAAAAGCATTGCCAAGATATGCTGTCATGTTTGTTTGTTTGGAGACATAGCATAATAGCACATATCAGTTTATGGATGAAATGTCACGTACATAGCGTATCATAAATCTAAGAAACAAGGCTTTTTGAACTGGTTTGACAAAGCTGTAATCCAAATTCCATGATGATTGGACAAAATTTTTATGCGAAGAAGCTAAAAAAAAAAAAAAAAACAGTTTTTGTTAAATTTCAAAATGGCCGATTTCCTGCTTACAAATGTGATAGATCCACAACATACTGTACCTTGAAGAGAATCAGTATAAACAAGATACAATGTTGATTTGATGTTGAGCAAAAAAAATGAGCAATCTGGCTGAACTTAACATTGTGGCATTTGTTAAACTCAACTTGGCCAAAATAATCAGAGGAAAGTGTAATCGTGTTGCTATGACATACAGTTGTGGTGTTATTATTATAAATGTATGTGCATCTTTGGTGGAGAGAGAAGGTTTAAGTGATGCACACCTGTGAAGGTAACTGAGAATGTCCTCTATCATTGTGCCAAATTTCATAAAAAGCAAACATAATACATACATACTACTATGACTACTACTATTACTACTACTACTACTACTACTACTACTAATAATAATAATAATAATAATAATAATAACAATAATAATAATACAGAGAAGAAGAAGAAGAAGAAGAAGAAGAAGAAGAAGAAAACATACAATATCTATACGGTGCCTGTGTCTTTATGTCATTACGTTTACTATGTGTTTTATAATTTTTCATAAATACAATTTCATTTTGTTATTACAAATAACATTAATTAATATTACAAATGATATATAAATTAAGCTGAACAGTGATCTGTTATAATCTTCATCATTCAGCTTTACTAACTGCTTATTCTCGTCAAGGTTTCAGAGAATCTGGAGCCTATCTCAGGAACACTGGGTGTGAGGGTGCCATTCCACTGCAGCACCATATACACACACACACATTCACACACTCGTTCACCTAGGGGCGATTTTCAATAGCCAATCTGTGTCTCAATAAATCTGTGCTCACTCAATAAATAAATCTCAAATGTTTACTGATCATTTAATTGAAGTATAATGAAATTGGGAACTAACCTGCCAGTTGGCAAAGATGGTCTGCCATGGTCCCCCCCCCCCCCAGCTGGTAGGTGGCCAGAATGCGCTGGATTTTCCAGCAGGGTGTGAAGGTCTTCATTCATCCAGGTAAATGTGAATTTCTTTTGAACTTCAACACAAGTAGATTTGTATTTTATTCACATAAGAGACAACCTGTTATTTATGCTTCTCCTCTTTCAAGCGCATGCATAATATCATAGAACAGAGTGAACAATGTTATAAAATTACATGTTTATTGTATTTCTCTGTTACTTACTGATCCACTCACAGCAGATGTTGGTTCCAATGATGCAAATGATTGAACACAAGCACCAGTTTGCAAACATGAAATCATACCATTCCTTCACCATTTTAAACACATCTTTATTTATCAGAACACTACCCTTATTACAGAATGTAGAACAATGCATCATGTATAATCTTTAGCATTCATAAGGAACCCAGCAAACTGGAACAGCTGGTATATTAGCTTTCATACTTGATTGGGCTTTTGAATACTTGCATTAGACTCATCTATGTAATTCGAAGCCTAACAAACATGCCCTAGAAATGTTTCAAATTTTACCTATTTAAAGAGTAATTGGTGGTTTAAAGCATTTATTGCAAGTCTTCATCCACTGGGTGTCACCCTTGATACAGATGATGCAGCAGGAGAAAAGAGTAGAGAACATCATTACCATGGCAACATAGCAACCCACTCATAGTCCAACTAAGTAGGTCCCTGTGAAAATTGCATAGATAAGAAATCTAATAAAATGTATCGCCCCAAGCTTTTATGCCTAATGGCTGTTAACAGATATGTACATTTTTTTAAACTGTTGCTATTCTAAACTGTATGTCTATTCATTTTCTATGTAGATTGTAAGTGCGCTTCAACCAAATGTAGCATGCATAAGAGTCTTTAGAGGACATATTGTGTATATTATGGAGTGATGGAGTGATGTAGTGTGTGTGTGTGTGTGTGTGTGTGTGTGTGTGTGTGTGTGTGTGTGTGTGTGTGTGTGCTTCCTGGAACCATAAAAATGGTTTAGCAAACTAGTACTGTTGCCTAAATTCAGCCCTCACATGGGCTCTGTATCATTAGATGTTTTTTTTGTCCAGCAATAAAAATTCTCTTGCATCATCACTGAGATTTCCTTATTTAAAACTACATGAAAGATTCTTCGAATTTTTGAAGCTATTCAAGTTAATATTCGTCTCTTTCCAGGGCTGGTTCTATTTCATCATTTTTGGGATTATACTGATATAAAGTTGGCTTGACGCTGGACTTCCGATATTCGCAGAAATGCTGAAATTAAGGGACCGTTTCTAAAGTTACATACAACATTGGTATACATGTTTCTAACTTCAATAGCATTTGAAGGGAATGACGTACAGTCACACAACCAACTGCAATGTGTTCACACAAATGTTCTATTAATTAAATAATTAAATCTTTTTTTTTTTTTCAGATTGAATTTCACCACTTCAGGTGGTTCCATGTGGCACACCTTTCCATGTCAGAGAAGCGGTTCAACTGGGCTCAAAAAGTTGACTGGAAATGGTATAAATAATGTTGAATTTCTTTGGCTCCCATCCACAATCAGTCAAAACATGTACATACAGAAATTAATCTGTACACAGTTCCCTATGTGCAGTTTTCAAAAAATTGCTCTGTTACCAAAAATGTCAGTTTGTGTAGGTTTTTTTTTGGCTCATGCATTGTAGGGTTAAATATCAGAAATCTTAAAGGTGTGCATTATAGCTGACATCTAGTCGAACACTTTACAGTTGGTTTTGTGACTGTACGTCATTCACTTCAAATGCTATTGAGCTTTAAATTATGGTATATTTGTGTATGAGGCCATACGGTAGTGAAATACATGGCAATATTTACACATGATTTCATCATTTATTTTTATTAAATATCAAAAATCTGAAAACAAAATGTGAAAAAAATATTGACGCATCCAGTACTTATTTCCCCCGCTGTATCAGGGTCTTTATTTGATTAGTGAGGACGTAGTTCTCTGCCTCTGAAACAGCCTTCTGGTGTTGCTCCTCAGTTTCTGGTAGGGAGTCTGAAAGTACAACAATTAAGGCTTGTATATTTCTGTAAAAGGACAAAATGTCCCCAAAAAATTTGTAAACACACACACACACACATAGAGAGAGAGAGAGAGAGAGAGAGAGAGAGTTCACAGTAGCAGTCATGGTTTCATGAAAAGGAAGTTTACCTTCAGTAATTCCTCTTGTTCAATCAGAGTCTGCTTCATCTCATTGTTCTTCATCTCAAGCTCCTCGACAATGCTGTGGTCCCCCTGCTCTCGCTCATACTGCTTAAACACACACATGGGGCAAAAGAAGATTAAATTAGTGAGCTTAATACTTAAACATAAATAAAATCCTCACGTTATTCCTATAGGATCTGCTTAATGCAAGGTCTTTTCTCACTTACGTTCGTTAGCGCTTCACACTCCCTGCGACTCTCACTGAGCATGTTCTCTATGTTCTGCACTTTTTCTTGCAGTTTCTCCACCTGGTTGGTCAGGTTCGACTTCTCCATCTCCAGCTGAGCAATGGACTCCTCAGCCTTCTGATATTTCTCCTCAGCTTCAGACAATGAGGCCTAAAAAAGTACGACGATTAGGGCTTATTGGCTTTATTTACTTCTTACAAAGCGTACAGTAGCAGTCATGCTTTCATGAAAAGGAAAGTTTACCTTTAGTAACTCCTCCTTTTGCGTCAAAGTCTCCTTCATCTCATCGTTCTCCTTCTGGAGTATTCTGTGAGCCTCCTGCTCTCGCTCATACTCCTAATACACACGGGGGAAAAGATGATTAAATTCGAGTGCTTAAAACTTAAACATATATAAAATCCTCATGTTATTACTATAGGAGCTGCTTAATGCAAGATTTTTCTTGCTTACATCTGTTAGCTCATCACACTCCCTGGTAGTCTCAGTGAGCATGTTCCCCATGTTCAGCAATGTTCCTTGGAGTTTCTCCACCTGTTTGTTCAGGATCGCTTTCTCCGCCTCCAGATGAGCAATGGTCTCCACCGCCTTCTGGTGTTTCACCTCAAGTTTTGCCATGGAACTCTAAAAGTACAACAATTAAGGATTGTTTACTTCTACACACATTCAGACACTTTTACGGTTTCGTGGCAAAAAATTATTTAATTAAGATTAAGCATGCGCACACACACACACACACACACACACACACACACACACACACACACACACACACACTCATATGCCTGAAAAACAGCCATAGTTAAGAGGCTAAAAATCGAGTACTTATGATAATGATAATGAGTCTTTAATAATCACATATACATAAAGTATCTCAAATACAAGATAATCACAGAATAATTTTCTGTCAAGCATTGGAGCTTTAAGAACTCAATAATATAGTGTAAAGTCAATAGTTATTGAGATGTCCAAGTGATATACCAGATACAGATTCAACATACAGTATCTCACAAAAGTGAGTACACCCCTCACATTTTTGTAAATATTTGATGATATCTTTTCACGTGACAGCACTGAAGAAATGACACTTTGCTACAATGTAAAGTAGTGAGTGTACAGCTTGTGTAACAGTGTAAATTTACTGTCACCTCAAAATAACTCAACACACAGCCATTAATGTCTAAACCACTGACAACAAAATGAGTACACCCCTAAGTGAAAATGTCCAAATTAGGCCCAAAGTGTCAATATTTTGTGTGGCACCATTATTTTCCAGCACTGCCTTAACCCTCTTGGGCATGGAGTTCACCAGAGGTTTCCACTGGAGTCCTCTTCCACTCCTCCATGATGACATCACGAAGCTGGTGGATGTTAGGATTCTCCTCCACCTTCCGTTTGAGGATGCCCCACAGATGCTCAATAGGGTTTAGGTCTGGAGACATGCTTGGTCAGTCCATCACCTTCACCCTCAGCTTCTTTAGCAAGGCAGTGGTCGTGTTGGAGGTGTGTTTGGGGTCGTTATCATGCTGGATCATGCATACTGCATACTGATCATGCTCTGCTTCAGTATATCACAGTACATGTTGGCATTCATGGTTCCCTCAATGAATAGACGTATTTTGAGGGGACAGAAAATTTACACTGTTACACAAGCTGTACACTCACTACTTTACATTGAAATTCTTTTCTTTGCATACCCCAGCATGTCAGGAAGTTGGGGGCAGAGCGCAGGGTTAGCCATGATACATCGCCCCTGGAGCAGAGAAGGTTAAGGGCCTTGCTCAAGGGCCCAACAGCGGCAGCTTGGCAGTGCTGGGGCTTGAATCCCCAACCTTCCGATCAGTAACCAATAGCCTTAACCATCAAGCCACCACTGCCCAGTTATAAGTTCACATAAGCAAGTTGGTCCAACATCATTCTTATTATGGCATGACAACAATAACAATACATCAGATAATATATAATAAACCTCATGATATAATACATTACCTAACTATTATCACTAAAAAGTTCATTTCTAATCTCGTTATAGAGATAAGGTTTTAGCCTCCCATCTACACTAATCTCGCCAGCATCACAGCTCAAACTCACAGCATCAGACTGCAGTGTGCAGATATTTCCTATTCTCAACCATTCCCATCATATGGTGCTCATATTATTTTGAAAAATACTTTTTAATCAGAGGTTTATCTCATATACCTTGCTTTCCAAGTCATCTCTGCGTGCCTCACAGAGCAGTTCCTCCAGCTCCCACACGCTCTCCTCCAGCTGAGTACTGCACACCACAAGCTTCTGCATCTTCTCGTCAGTCGGAGTCACAGAATCCTGAAACGCACCGGGCAAATATTGGTGCCTTTAGGTGTTTGTAGCACTCCTGAGCACTAGCATTCAGTCCAAACATCATGTTTTGTTGCATCTTTCTAATCTATCTAAAGGGCCATACAGCCTACGGTACAATGTCTGACACAGAATCCTTATATTCATCAAACTTCTGATAAAAACTGCAATTAATGGATATCAGGTCTGCTGTCCTTAGCTTAGTGTTGGAGTACAAACGTTATTTCCTCATCCATAAATGAAAAACTTTTCAATCCAGATATTTAAAATGTTCATATAATGGAAAACTGTATTTTTGTCAAAGTTAGGAGCAGATGAAACTGACCTGGTCTTGGGTAAGCTCTGCGGGCTGGACCAGAGCCGGTTCTGTGGCCTGGACACACACTAAATAAAACAAAATAAAAAGCCATCAGACATCATCATCATCATCATCATCATCGTCTATTATTTATGTTTTGAATTCGAAACCAGCAGGATTTTCCATGTCTGATCCTGGTGAAGCTCTACAGCACAAGTATTCCCACTTTCTCACTGGCCTCCGTAATAAATACACTTTACTGATGTTCAGTATGTACATGTTGAATGTGTGCTAAGGCTAAAAACACACCGACAGATTTTATTACACATTCATGAAGATAAACTCCTCTATGAACCCAGAAGCCAAAATATGACTAAAGTCTCTTAGTTCATGAAGGACTGAACAGATCTACTCAATTCATTTCTTTTAAAGGACAAAAGTAAACGTAGCACCGCATGGTTACAGCAGCACGACTGAGAAATAGTTGTACCTTTAGGTGTGTCCATTGTTGTTTCCTCTCCAGCTTTAAGTGCATTCAGAAACCTCATCATTTTTCTCTCTTGATCAGAGCAACTTCAGTAAACATCTGAAAGCTCTGTGTTCTTTTCCCACTCTTTAAAACCAGAGCTCTACTGAGATGTCATGGAACCAAGCTATATCATAGAATGCAATATTCTTATGATGCCTAGCAACACTGTTCCAACAACAAACTGTATTGCTTGAATGGACATATATATTTTTATATATACATAACGACTATAATGTGCACACAAATACATTTCTAAGCTTTTGGGTTACACTTTGGGTTCTTGTCATAATATTCATATACAAAGTGATGACAAGCGGCAGGAAGTTAAATGAAATGACTCATAACTTTATTATAATATTTACCCAACATAAACTTTTACGTTTGCTCAAAATCATTTAAAATAGAAAATGAAATGCATTTTTTTTAGCGGTGAATGAATAACATTGTTTAATTCATTTCTCTATTATTATTCTTATTTTTTATCTATTTAAATTCTCGTATGTTGACTAATTTTACAATACGTTTGTGCATTTATCCATTGACTTGCACATTTATAATCGGAAGAGGAAACATTTGTTTGACGTGATCTGGATTAACTAAATTTATTAATCAATTTATATATATATATATAAACTGTCATTTATTTATTTATCTATTGATTTGCACAGCTCTTAAGGCAAGGCCCTACAAATGAATAGTGAATAGTTAATGCAAAAAATTAATTAATGCAACTGTTTGCATCAATCTTTTTGAGTTATAACAACTTCTAATGAAATTAAGATCAACCAACAAAAACTATATTGAGTTAGAGAAATAACCTCTTCCTCTACAATCAAACTGTATTTTCAATTAACACTTAATTAATCATTTGTATAATAAACACACTGGCACCCTGTCCAGGGTGTACACCGCCTTGTGCCCGATGCTTCCTGGGATAGGCTCCAGGTTCCCCGTGACCCTGATAAGCAGTAGAGGATGGATGGATGGATGGATATTAAACACAAATTTTTAAATTTAAAGTTTTATGTACTCAATTACCATAATTATGAACTTTTTAAGTTGACAATCATTTAAAAAAAATTAAGTTGCTCCAAATAGATTTTTTCCAGCCGAATGCAGCCTTTTAAACCAGGAAACATTACTAACTTTACGTTGAGTAACAATAGTAACTAAAATCTAGTGACAATACAAATATCACACCTAACATCTCTGCAGGTTGTATAGCCATAAAAGCACTGAATGAAAGGGGCAATATAGACATAAAAGAAACACTCTGCATCTAATTTTATCCCTCTCACAGAATTATCCACAGTCCAAGCTAGAAGGCTATCTATGTGAATGACAAAAGATTTTTATGTGTCAATACATGAAATGTGTCATGTTTTAATGTATGGAATTTAAATGTGTCAATACAGGAAATTAGATGACACAATGTAGGTGACAGGTACATAAATAAGCAGAAATTTAATCACACTTTTCTTTCCTATAGCACAAATGAAAAGCCCTCTCTAGATGAGCAGATTTGTCAAATAAAACTTTATCATTCTTATCCACTGCTATGGTAAACTAAAGGGTAGATATTCCAATTACACTGCTAAATATGACCAGCATTAGCTACGTGTAGTAGTTCAACATAGTCCATCAACTGTATTAGCCGGTGTAGCCTAACCTATAGACGAGTCCCCTATTGGTCATATCACAATTGCGAATATGCACAAATTCATTGCTTTAGTATAATTTATTTGTAAATGAAATAATACTCACCTTGAAATGTCCTTTGTATAGTATGTGTTCAGTCTGCAGGTCCTGTAACACAGTTTTAACTGTCTGAATTTGTCCAGACATATTAAAAGGGAACTCAAGGTGGAGAAAAATTAAGTTATCAAGCCAGTTTCATTGAGTTACTAATATTAACTTAACTATTTTGTTTTAAATAAATCAGAAATTTTAGTCAGAAATGTTAGTTTAAATTACACACAGAATTAAATTGATGCAATTATTAACATTATTATGTAAACACAACTCATCAAAATAATGTTTGCAACTTAAAATATAAGTATAAATCAATACAATAGAATTGTTTATCTTGCAACCGCACATTTAATTAAGTTGTGGTAATAGGTCCCCCGAATTACTTTATAGAGTGTATTTTGCAGACAATATTCAAAAGCAATTGCATTTGGGGACGCCTAAATTGACATAATGGGCTCTATGCATGGCGGTGCATGACGTATTTTCAGTGAAATCTTAGTATGTTCGATTACTTCTGCCAATCGTAGAGTGCTATGTTACTACAGGATCACTAGTCACCAAACCCAGCCAAAACAACCTCAGCTAATTTTGTTGATGCTTGTCGACTTTATATATATATATATATATATATATATATATATATATATATATATATAG
>JAFFST010049924.1:53462-62095 GCA_022414735.1 Noturus placidus
CCAGAGTTGATTGACATTTCCAAATCGTCTGTAGTGTGTGCGTGTTTGTGCCCTGTGATATGCAGGCACCCCGTCCAGGGTGTCCCCGACCTTGTGCCCCAAGTCTCCTGGGATAGGAGAATAGAATGCCACTAAAACAGAATCTTGGTCACTTACAATTTAACATTTATTCACAAATAACAATAATATAATACAAGTATTGATTGTCAAATCCTGATCCTTGTGCATTTCTTCCAGATCTTATGCCTAACAATATGGACTATTATTTTGGGCATAACAACCACCAGGGTTATCAGGAGAATGACAACACTCCATTTGTAATCAACTAGTTTATATATTCAGACAATAAGGGGGAGAGAATTGAGACATTGCTGTTGGAAAAATATTGAACTGCCATAAATGTGCATCTAAAGACCAACATTATATCAATTAGACAATTAGATAAAAAAAAAAAGCCCATTTAACTGCTTGGGATATTTCAACTCTCAAGAATTAAAGGTTAATTTCCTTTCCTTTCTTTCATCCCATGGAATGGCACCTATAGTTTGACAATGGTCCAGATCTTACTGAGCACCTTTCACTCTCTGAGACAGAGCCAGCGTGCACAGCAAATCCTATTCTTCTATACCCAAAGATTTGAGCCGAAGCCATCTGTGCTGGCAGCTCCATACGGTTCCCCATGCCATAGCACAGCACATGCTCAAATCAATACCACCCACTGACCTCTTAATGTTCTTGGCAAAGGCAGACTGATGCAGATGACTGAGAGAGGGCAAACATAAATTTGATGATAAGGATAATGGCGATGGAGGCATAGCGACCTGTGAGAGTGAAATTTTTATTGTAGTAAGACAATGTAAAAGAAAGAAAAGCTTAATTATAGTAAATATTTAAAAATTAATAAGTGGAATAAATTTCACTGTCATACGTCGGAATGAAGACATGAACTGATATGAATACTAGAGATGCATCGATGTATCTGCAATTTATCACGCTATTGGCCGATTTAAAACATTCGATGATCAGGGCCGATTATATCCTGTCAATCAAAAGAGGGCGGAATTTGTGTGGAATTTAAATTGTGTGACAATAATGACAAAACTGCAGTTTGTAAGCTTCGTCTTTTTTTTTTTTTTTTTTTTTTTTAGAATTCAGTCGATGTTAATATGAATTAATAACATTCAATAAGTTAAGAAATCTTACTTTAATCTTCAGAATTTAGTTCATGTGTTAATGTTAATTAGAGTAATGTGTTTTTTGTTTATGAGACCAGTTACTGTGAAACAACTTGTTGAAATGGAGAGAATAAAGTTTTTATTTCTATTTCCTTCAGAGTTGCGCAATTTATTATTATTCATTTAAACAAAGGTATAAAAGGCAGAACCACCAATCTATTGGTATCGGTATCGGCCGATGTCACTCTGAATATCTATCAGTATCGACTATGAAATTTTGTATCGGTGCACCTCTAATAAATACCTTTCATGCCAAATGAGAGAGGTATTTGCTACTGATGATCATTAACGCTAATGGCGCAGTGTGGAGTTTCTTCTAATTCTTGATTAAATTTGTTTTGAGCAGAAAAAAAAGTCATTTGATACAAGTTTTAGTGTGTGTCTGAAATATTAATGTAAGTGCCAACCCACTTGAAAAGATCTTTAATAAGCTTCTGTCTCAGAGTCTCCTGCACCCACACATGTATTAACATCCACTGCTAATTCTCCTAAGAACAACACTGTTGTGTTCGAAAAATATGCTGTGGTTGTACTCTTTGAAAACTCGTTTGCTGCTATGTTTCCTAGCAACTGAACTGAAGTAGTTTTCATTTTGTTGATGTCTCATTTACTTTCACAACACTCGTGTTTAAAAATGTCACCTAGGCTCTAATGGAAGTAGGAACACTTGTCCTACCACTTGCCAGGGTTGCAGTTGTTCAAGCTTTTTTCAAGCTGAAAAAATTATATTGAGAATCTGGTGCCTTTAGAAAAGCAGTGTCCTCCTTTTTGCCCGTTCTTCCTCTTATTAACTCTGCTACCATCTTGTGAAGCTTAGCCGCTCAAACGAGAAAATCCCTTCTTTCTACCCGTTACCAAGGAAACTATTTACAGCCAGTTTCCTGCACATAAGAAGACAAAGAAAAAATGCAGTTGAAATGCAAAACTTTAATGTTTAGGCCAACTCAACCTTGCCCACATACAGTCATGTGAAAAAAGAAGTACACTACACTGGAAATTGTTAACTTTTTTGACATATTTAGACAAGCAACATTGGATCATTTTTGAAAGAGTACCTGTTAATATAGATGATATACATGAATAAAACTACAAGAAAAATGATCTTTTAAAATCATATATCAAACAGAAACATTAATAGATGTGATATTCTTCTGTGGAAAAAGTATGTACATCCATGGCCTCTAAAGCTAGTATAGCAGAAATAACTAGTATAGCCCTTTAGCAGAAATAACTTCTTTTAGGTGTTTTGCATAATTGTCCGCCAGGCTTGCTGGAATTTATTTATTTATTTCCATACAATATTCTCTCAGTTGCACAATGTTTGAGGGTTTTCTTGCATGTGCTGCCCATTTCAAATCCCCCCACAACATTTCAATGAGATTCAAATCTGAGCTTTGTCTAGGCTATTCCATAACCTTCCAATTATTCTTTTCGAGCCATTCCTTGGTGTATTTGCTAGTGTGCTTAGGATCATTATCCTGATCCTTGGTTCAGGTATATGACCTTAACTTATCTTCAAGCTCTCTTTGCTATGATGTAGAATTCATAGTTTAATCAATGAATGTAAGCTGTCCAGTCCATGAGGTGGTGAACCAACCCCAAACCATAACATTTCTACTACCGTTCTTCACAGTTGGTATGAGGTGCTTCACCTGAAAAGCTGTCTTTGTTCTGCGCCAAGTATGTCTACTGTTACTGTGGCCAAACAACTCTTATCTTTGATTCGCCTGTCAAGAGCACATTATTATGGTCTTTGCCTATATGCTTATTGGAAAACTGTAGTCTTGCAAAAGCTTTTTCCTGGAACGCCTCCCATGCAGGTCAAATTAGTGTAATCTCTTTCTGACTGTAGGCGCACATAGTACGTCCCAGTAAATTCTTTGGCTGAATTTACGACCAGTCCTGGACAAATTGGCAGTCGTTTGAAATCTGAACCATTTGTAGATTATTTTCCTTACAGTGATGTATTTAAATCCTCATGGGCATCCACAACCTTTAATCTGAAGGCCTTACAGAACTCTTTATAGTCATCTGAAAATCTTAGCGTGATGACACAGCACACCTCAATAACAAAGGGAAGACCAAACACTAGATATTAGAGGGGTATAGATAAAACCGGTTCCACTTGCACTCCCTAAACAGGTTCTAATCACTGGCACCCAATCTTGAACACCTGATTCTAATTTTATGGATTTGAAGGTGTGATAAATGTAGTTGAGGTGCACAGTGGCTTAGTGTTTAGCACATTCATCTTACACCTCCAGGGTTGGTGGTTCAGTCTCCGCCTCTGCCCTGTGTGTGCGTGGTTTGAATGTGCTCTCAGGGAATTTTGAATGTTCTCCCCAGCCCAAAGACATGCATAGTATTGGCATGTCCAATGTGTCCATAGTGTATGAATGGGTGTGTGAATGTGTATGTGAGTGTGCCCTGCAATGGATTGGTACCCTGTTGAGGGTGTATCCTGCCTTGTGCCTGATGCTCCCTGGGACAGGCTCCAGGTTCCCCGTGACCCAGTAGGCTAAACTGTATAGAAAATGGATGGATGGATAAATGTAGGGTTGTACTTACTTTTTCCATGTGACTGATCTGTTTTTTGCTCATTTAAATTGTGAACATTACTACAAAATGTCAGTTTTATGTACCATTGTACAAAATAGTCACTATTTCAAAGAGGATCAAATGTTGCTTGTCCATATATGTCACAAAAGCCAACATTTTCAATGGGGGTGTACTTATCTTTTCACATGACTATACACTCACTGAAACTGGACAGTTGAAGACTAAAAAAAAAACCAGGTGATTTTTTTTCTTATCTAATCTTCACCTGTCCAGTTTGGATGCCTATGATAGCCTCAGATTGCTGTTCTTGGCTGACAGGATTGGAACTCAATGTGGTTTTCTGCTATTGTAGCCCATCCACCTCAAGGTTCAATGTTTTGAGCATGCTGAGATTCTTTTCTGCTTACCATGGTTGTAAAGAGTGATTATTTGATTTACTATATCCTGCATAGCAGCTTGAACTAATCTGGCCATTATCTTTTGACCTCTCTTATCAACATGTTATTTGCACCTACATAACTGTCACTTGCTCAATGTTTTCTTTTTCTTTTTTTTTGGCACCAATCTGTGTAAAATCAAAGGAGATCAGCAGTTTATGAAATACTCAAACCAGCCCATCTGGTAGCCCATCCAAGCCACAATAAAAAACAATCTTTGATGTGAAGATTAAGTGAAGCTCTCGACCTATATCTGTATGATTCTATGCATTGTTCTGCCACATGATTAGCTGATTAGATAACTGCATTAATATGCAGGTGTACAGGTGTTCATATTAAAGTGAATGGTGAAGGTAGGTAATAAATCAATCAAGAGCAGAGCCAGAGCTGTTTTTTGGTTTGTGATGTACTTAACTCACACACTGTTTAAAGACCAACAAAATGACATCATCATTATCTTTTAATAAATGATTGTATGTAGGGCCATCATCTGTTTACAAGTAACCTAGTTGCATAATGAGAAAAAAACATCATTAATGAGTATGCACAATTTATGGGCTTTTCTAGGACATTATTCATGTATAGGGAAATGGGTCAGCAAAAGTGAGAAAAGAAAAGAAACTTCAAGAGAAGTAAATTCCATCCTCTACCGCTTTATCAGGGTCACAGGGAACCCTATCGGGCACAAGGTGGGGTACACCCTGGACAGGGTGCCAGTCCATACACATCCATTCATACACCACGGACACGCCAATAAGCCTACCATACATGTCTTTGGACTGGGGGAGGAAACCGGAATACCCGGAGGAAACCCCCAACGGAGAGAACATGCAAACTCTTCACACACGGCCCCTGGCGGGACTCAAACCCTGGACCTTGGAGGTGTGAGGCGAATGTGCTAACCACTAAGCCACTGTGCGCCCCGAGAAGTAAATTAAATGAAAAAAAAACCAGATTATATCTGATATGGTCTCAAGGTTAGAAATTTGATAAAGCACACGAATAATTTCCAATGTTAGAGCTAGGGTCGCAATACATGAAAGGACATACCTATCATTTCACATGTATTTATAATCCAACAGTATAATATGCTTCACATACATTTCTAGACAAAATTACCCACATTTATGTAGTACATCAAGGTTGATAGGTCTGTAGGCATAAAAATGACTCATTGGATAAACAACCTTAATTTAGTTTTGTTGATAAACTGGATTTACACACCCATTTTAATTTCATTTCTGATGTAAGTGTAAGTAAAAATGTAACTAGTGTCTGTGAATCAGTTTGATTGTGCCATGTGAGGGATTTTCTAATGTGTTTATGCTCTAATGTGTTAATTGTGTGTATGGGTGTGTGTGTGTGTGTGTGTGTGTGTGTGTGTGTGTGTGTGTGTGTGTGTGTGTGTGTGTAAAATAGAAGTAAATATGTTCAGTGATGTGGATTGGGAAGTGAAAAAGGGTACAAGAATGCCAGAATCCCCCGCAGTTGTATCCTGCCCCTCATGACATACCTAACATCTGTTACTCTATACCACATGTCCAAATGGCCTTGCAGTTTATCAGCCATTACAGGACTGGGAATGACCTGTACTGACACTTAATGCTATTTAGAATGAGTATTTGGCTAGGAAATATATGTCTGTAAAGTTCTAGTGGTAGGTCTAGAATTAGTGGAGGTAATTTGAGTCGACTGGATTATAGTCTTGAAGTGGTTTTTCCCAATAATAATCTGAAATGATGTTTCAGACAGATCTGGTAGCTCTATGCAATTCATGCAGACTTAATGAATCCAATCTGACCTGTGTAGATTTAAAACATCCCTTGAGTATTAGGAATTACTGTATACAGCAGCAGTAAATCAGATCCCGATATTCTACAAATACAACCTTGTCCTGTACATACTAATTAGGTTGGCAGATCCTCTAGTAAAACCCCTCCTCTATACCACCCCATATCTAAAAAAACATTTGACTACTCACATATATACTGTACAGTAGTATGGGGCTTATATAATATTATCAGATATGAACCTATTAGAGTCCATTAAACAAGTGGTGAAACAATATAATTCAGGATTTTACATGATGATCACTTCAATTGACTATTTTGCGTGTTAGCCTCACTAACAAAGAAGATAACATACTTTACAAGGGCTGCACATGGTAAAGAGTTAATGAGCTACAGGGCTTGTAGTCATGCAGTGAAAGCAGAGATCATTAACTTTGCCTTGAGAACATGATAGGATGCAGATCTGGAGCAGGTAAGCTGGAAATACTTTACACCTGCTTTCTGCTTCTTTTATGATGCAGAGCTGCGAGAGTTTGAGGAAAAGTGCACAGGCAGATGGAGGGGGCAGATCTGAATAATGGCATGGATATGAAAGCAGTCTTGAGCACTTCAGGGCATTGAGCTGGAATGCACTCGAGATCACATTCACACTCTCTGTGCATATGAGACATATGAAACCTGGTTATCATGCAGGGACGGGAAAAAATACTTTCCATTTGTATTTTTTTTTTTTTTCAAAATAAGTAATTCCAAAAATTTCACATATAAAAGCATCAAAATAAATTAAAATATACAGCTTGAAATACATTCCAAAAAAAAAGACAATTTTTATACTTTTATAAGTCAATAAAGGTAATGTTAACATGCTGGTGGATATCAGGGTACCATTTGTGTCCCAATGATTATATTTTTTACAAAATGTATGTACAGATAAACAAATGCAGGTAAAGAATCTTCACAACAATCTATGAGGATATTTCAGAAAAAAAATATTAAAAACATTAATAAGACATATCTTTGTTTGTTTGGACTTATTTCCACAACACCCTCTACATTCCTGTTAATATACCTGTATTGTGCAATTTTTATAAATATAATACACACACACACACACACACACACACACACACACACACACACACACACACACACACACACATTTAAGGTTTTTCACTGCAACTACCTCAGTACATACAACTGCACATATCTTCACTTTTATTCCACATAAAGTCCCTACCTTGACTGCTATCTCTCTTTTATATCCATTATATTAGATGTATATTTTTACATTTTAAGTTTTTCTACTTCTATGCAAGTAACCACACCACCACAAGTTGTTTGGAAGGGTTTCAAGAAAAAAAAAAACACTACTCTCATTCAAAAACAAATTCAAGCATCTTCGGTTTGCCAGAAACTACTGCAACTTCAGCTGGGATCGGCTTCTATGGTCAGATGAAACCAAAATAGAGCTTTTTGTCAATAAACACCAGAGGTGGTTTTGGCACACAAAGAGAAAAGTATATGGAAAAGTACCTCATGCCCATGGTTAAATATGGTAGTGGCTCTTTAATGTTTTTTCTGTCAGAGGACCTGGACATTTTGTTAGGATACATGGTATCATGGACTTAAAATGTGCCATGGTTGGATCTTCCAGCAGGACAATGATCCAAAACATACATCAAAATCAACACAAAACTGGTTTACGGTCCACAAAATCAAGATCTTGTCATGACCATCACAGTCCCCTGATTGCACCCCATAGAAAACCTGTGGAGTGAACTGAAGAGGACAGTCCACATGTGTGGACCTCGAAATGTAAAGGATCTGGAGAGATTCTCTATGGAGAAATGGTCTCAGATCCTTTGCCATGTATTCTCCAACCTCATTAGGTATTATAGGAGAAGACTCAGAGCTGTTATCTTGGCAAAGGGAGGTAGCACAAAGTAATGACTAAAAGGGTGCCAATAATTGTTGCACAACGGTAATTAACAACAATTTTTTTTTGATAAACCTGTGTTTTGTTTGCAATTGTTTGATATCCATGAGAGCGGAGTATTTTAGTGTTTTTTTTAAACAAAAGATCAAAAAGTTAAACAATGAAGATAATTTTTTAGAGCCTTCTTTGCTCACCCTTACCAAGGGTGTCAATATTAGTGGAGAGCACTGTACATACTTAAAATAAATATGGGTGGGTATCATGCATACTAAATGTGCAATGTGTAAAGTGGTGAGCAAAAACGATGGCTATGCAAATTTTAAAATACTTCAGAAATCATAATATTTTGCTATTAATTTATGTGTGATTCGATTTAACGTCTCATGCTTTAAACATCATTTTGCACACGTTATCCATTATAGGTTATGAAAAAAATGCACATGTTAATTGTATCCCACACCTTTTCACAAGTCACAAGTTCAACAGGAAGCTGCATCATCCGAATTTCCTGACGACGATAGGAAGAAGAAATGTAAGTGCTCTCACTCTTTTCATATTATCATTATTAATAATATTGAGATATTGACGGACATGGTAACTCTGAAGTACAGATAATTATAAATAACCTTATGACATGATCAGGGATGCCAGTTATCCTGATTTTGTGTATTTGCTA
>JAFFST010049924.1:86249-97373 GCA_022414735.1 Noturus placidus
GTTTACTTGTGTTGTCCTTGACTATTGTTTAAATTGGTTTGATGTTCCGAAACACTTAAGTGTGACAAACATGCAAAGGAACAGGAAATGAGGAAGGGGGCAAGCACTTTTTCACACCACTGTACATTGCAGTTTATTGCTCTGGTCACATCTGCAGTCGTCACTCCTCCCTGCAGCAGGTCTATCGCATGTTCACACAGGTGAGCAGGAATCCTAGACATCTTTCTTCTGGTGTTTTTCACAGTCAGTAGAAAGGTCTCTTTAGTGTCCTTAGTTACTGTAACTGTGACCTTAATTGCCTACCACATGTAAACTGTTCATGTTTTAAGGACTGTTCCACAGTCCTGCATGTTCAATAATTGTTTATGGTTCAGTGAACAAGCATGAAAAACATAGTTTAAACCCTTTCCCATAAAGACACTCTCTCTTCACTTTTATATTTATCCACCTGACTGTTTCTTGGCTCACTCTAACAAATACCTGTCTGTGTATGACAAACACAGGAAAACTAAAAAGCTGTGGCTTTACTGACACAGTAGGATTATTAACCATTTAAACTGACATCAGGTTCAGACTTGGATTCCTCTCCCTCTTCTAACTAAATACCTTTTCTATTAGTTTTCCTGTTGTTAGCTAAATATGTTTTACATAGCTGAATAATAAGCTAAGATGAATAGATGAATAATCAATCACCAATCACATTAACATATAATGCTGTTAAATACACACATTTTATTACCTTGTCGTTGACCACGCTCTTGCCGTCCCAGGCCCAGCCACGTTTGGTGAAATAGTTGACTGTAGCAAATTCAATGAGGGCTGAGAAGACAAAAGCGTAGCACACGGCGATAAACCAGTCCATGGCGGTGGCGTAGGCCACTTTAGGTAGTGAGTTACGGGCGCTAATACTCAGAGTTGTCATGGTGAGTACAGTCGTCACACCTGAAAAACACAAGAGATGAAAAAAGAGGGACTAAATAAAGAATCCTAATTATGCAGTCTTACCAAGTAATTTAATAATTGTAATGTGTAAAAGAATGGGTGAATCAAGTGGTTCAAACACAATGCTATACTCTGCTCAGCCTTTAATGTAAATTAGAGGTTCAGCAAACTGCAATATTCTTGGAGACCAAACAGAAAATATTGTCTGCCCCAAGTCTATTGTTTCATTGTTTCAGGCTCCTTTAAAAATGGCTACAGCATCCTGTGATGCCTGACTGAACCTAATTTTCTCTTCTCTCTAATTTCCCTGTCTCTCTCCCACTATTTAGTACTAAAGTGTATTTTTAGACCATGCCTAGAAAATTACACAAAGGTCTTTTGAGTCCCTTTTGGCATACTTTTTTTTTTTTTTTTTTTTTTTTAACAAAAAATAACAAAAAAAAAAATGTTATCGGAATTACAAATTGCAATAATTATATCTTCTTGCAGACTAAATGCCATGTTTCATAAAGCTCCTCTTGGATTCTATCCGTCCTGCATAATATTCAGAGGGCCAGTGACCACGTGAGAAGATTCCTAAACCAAAGACCTTTTTACACTTGGTCATTCCATGGATTTGAATAACAGGATTGGTCAGGTGGAGATTATCCACTGAAAAATGACAGATTTATTTCACTCAAGCCACATTTTAAATCCGATCCTTCAAACCACTTCAGGAGGTCTCAAACACATTTTGCCATCTTATACAAGCACATTTGTTTCTCCCTTTTGCATTTGATAGCCATCTTATTCATTAAAAACAAGAAGAAGTTAGTGTTTTAATTTAATGAGCTTGTTTGCATATTAATGCATAATACAGCAATCAGAATTCAGTCTTGACTACAAGTGTAAATGCATGCAATTAAAATCTTATCAGAATGCTATCTAGATAAATGATGCAAGAAATGATCAGGTGTAAATGCGATCGTAATATAGTCTCCAACTAGAAGAAATGACAGATTGTTTGCCACACACAAGGTACCTTTTAATTTTGATGAGCACATAAACAAATGCCTCTAATTAATTGTATGAATTTTATGAATATTACTGTGAGAGCGAGGAAATCAGCTGTTTGTCAGAAAGCCTCACCAATATAAGGGACTAAAATGGATTATGCCATTCTGATGATGGAAATACTCAAGCCTAATGCACAGAGAACAAAAAAAATAAAGGCAATAAACAGCACAGTAAGAGATGATTTGGTGTGAGCAGAGAATATGAATGACAGGGAGCGGAAATGTTCTAATGTGATTGCAACTGATTTGTTTGCTGAAGCAGTCAAATTTCTAATCACCTCATCTTATACTGATGGTGAATGAAGCACAGTTAAGAATTACTGCCATTATTCAAGAGAACAAGCAAAAATAGCATTAAGATAATGACCTCTATTCAAATCAACACCAGAATTATTACAGAAAGCCAATGAGAAACAATTAATTCTTTTCTTTATCTCTGTCCCTGGATTTGACATCTAAGAAAAACTAAAGAATATACAGTGCCCTACACTAATATTGGCACCCTTGCTAAATATGAGCAAAGAAGGCTGTGAAAAATTGTCTTTATTGTTTAACCGTTTGGTCTTTTGATCAAGTAATTCACACAAATTCTCTGCTCTCATGGATATCAAACAATTTCAAACACAACGCAGGTTTATTTTTAAAAAATGGTTGTTAAATATAGGTGTGTAACATTTATTGGTACCCCTGTCAATTCCTATGAGGAAAATATATTTGAAGTATATTCCCTTTGATATTTTTAGTAAACCTTGATGACTAGGAACAGGAAATTGTTGAATCATGACTTCCTGTTTCACAGGGGTATAAATATGAGGTAACACAGGCCAAATTTTCTTAGACATTCATAACAATGAGTAAGACCAAGGACTACAGCTGTGATGTGCAACAAAAGGTTGTTAAGCTTCACAAAATGGGAAGTGGCTACAAGAAAATAGCACAAGCATTGAAAATGCCCTTTTCCACCATCAAGGCAATTATTAAGAAGTTCCAGTCAAATGGAAATTTTATGAATCAACCTGTTTCAATGCACTGTGAAGACGATGGTTCGAGTGGACAAAAAATATCCAATGATCACAGTTGGAGAATTACAGAAGTTAATCACCTACATCACCACAAGTTGTTTGGAAGGGTTTCAAGAAAAAACCTCTTCTCTCATCCAAAAACAAATCCAAGCATCTTCAGTTTGCCAGACACTACTGCAACTTCAGCTGGGATCGGGTTCTATGGTCAGATGAAGCCAAAATATAGCTTTTTGGTTATAAACACCAGAGGTAGTTTTGGTGCACACAGAGAAGTAGCCATATGGAAAAGTACCTCATGCCCATGGTTAAATATGGTGGTGGATCTTTAATGTTTTGGGGCTGTTTTTCTGCCAGAAGACCTGGACATTTTGTTAGGATACATGGCATCATGGACTCTATCAACTATCAACAGATACAGTATTAAATGAAAATGTGACTGCCTCTGCCAGAAAGCTTAAAATGGGCAGTGGTTGGATCTTCCAGGAGGACAATGATCCAAAACATACATCAAAATCAACACAAAATGGTTTACTGTACACAAAATCAAGGTCCTGCCATGGCCATCCTAGTCCCCTGACTTGAAAACCATAGAAAACCTGTGGGGTGAACTGAAGAGATGTGAAGGATCTAGAGAGATTCTCTATGGACGAATCTCAGATCCCTTGACGTGTATTCTCCAACCTCATCAGGTATTATAGGAGAAGACTCAGAGCTGTTATCTTGGCGAAAGGAGGTAGCACAAAGCATTGACTAAAAGGGTGTCAATAATTGTTGAACACCTATACTTAGCAAAAATATTTGTTTTGATAAACCTGTGTTTTGTTTGCAATTATTTGATATCCATGAGTGCAGAGTATTTTTGTGAATTCTTTGAACAATAAAGACAATTTTTCAAGGTCTTCTTTGCTCATATTTACCAAGGGTGCCAATATTAGTGGACGACACTGTAAAGAAGACTGAAATGTTCTGCACAGAGCAAAGGCCCACGATCCATCCGGGCTTGTTAAACATTACAAAGAATGGCTCAGCACTTTTATTTTCTCAAGGTAAGGCTTAAGTATGGAGTGATAATTACCCTCTTCTGCATGTTGTTGCCATATAGAAGCATGCAATCTATCTGTATTTAAAACCTATTCACCAATTTTCTTTTCTTTTTTTTTAAATAGTAGATTGGCTGTAGTTGTACCAGTTATGTAACTGGATGAAGAGACATGGCATTTAAATATCCCACAGTAAAACCCCTGGGAGCAATGTGTACCTTGTGTCTGCTTAAAACAGTCATAAAAATATTAAATGTACCCCAAACTACCCCTAAAATGAAAGAAAAAAAAACAAACAAACACAATGATGTATATCCTTTTTCTCCTTTTTACCTTTTAGAAAACTATGACTTATCGTTTTTTAAATCAATTATAAAACCCACTGAGAGTCCACTCGAGATTGGATTAGTACTCACAGTAGCGAACAACTGCCTCAGTCCTTCAGAAACATTTTGAGACTCTGTACTCCCAAAAAAGCCTGAATGACTGTACATGGGCTGGTAACTGCTTTTAATTCTGAGCAGTCAATCTCACTTTCAAAGCCATGCACAGGTGGACAACATTTAGCCTCATAAGTAGTTCTAAAAACCTTCCACAATCAAACTGCTTCATCAGTGACCTGCAGCCGCTTGCTCTCTTGGACTCTTGCCTATTTAGTATTATTCTCTTTCTTCTGTCGTTGTTTGTGTTCTTAAAAATGCTGTTAATGATAACTGCTTTCTTTTCACCATTGTTCTGTTTTACTTTTGGTGAATTAAAAACTAAAACTATGTGTTTGGATAATATTGTTCTGTGAGACCTTAAACATCCAGCTACAGAGATGGCGGATCCATATAAAAAGGTTCAATTTAAGCTCTGGCTAAATAGATATTTGGCATTAAGGTAAAGTCTCTTTTATTGATAAAAAAATTACATTTTGTCATGTTTGTGCCCTTTTCCCTCCATAGTGTCTTAGATTCAATTACACAATAAAAATGGCTAAATGATTCTTCTCACACAAATTGTGCCTAAAATTAATTTACACTAATAATTAAATAAAGTCAGTGTGATTGTTTGTCAGTTAGGAACTACAGTATAGGTAAACACTTGATACATTGGACACAGATTTCACAAATCCTTTTACTGTTACTGCTTTCTCAGTATAATTAGCTAAAATCATGCACCCCTGCATTCTGTAAAGAAACCACACAAATAGAAAAAAAAAGCACCACGCAATTATATTAGTCACATATCTTAGTCATAGTGAACCTTTGGTCTCAATTTATTCAGCTTGCTGAAAGAACATGGTGTTTCTCTCCTGGAGTTCATACTGCCATACTGACTCACTCATCTAAGAGGTCAAAAATACAAAGGAAAAAACAAACAAACTATAACATCATAAATAAACCAAAACTACAAATGCTGCCATAGAAAAGACTGCAATAATAGGCACATCATTAAAAGTGAATATTCTTATGCATTAATACATAAATTGAAGGTGGATGTATAAATGCAGGCTGCATGCTGTGATTATGAGAAAATGAAAGGTCAATAAAGACATGGGGTTTGTACATTCACATACTGTATGCGTGCTGGTGTGTAACTAGCGTGAGTGCAGACAATGTAAATATCCATAACACATTCACCTTGGTAAATGTCTTACAACGGTGTTCTCAAAATGACAAAAAGATTATTTCTGAGTAACAGGTTTGTGGATGCACATTAGTTCTGGGGTCCAAGGTGAGGTTCAAACTCTTCTGAAGCTAGCCAACAGCAAGAGGAGAAAAAGAGATTATTACTTGGTTAGAAGAAAGAAAAGAAAACATCGCCATGGTAACAGTTCCTTAATTCTGGCTAAAACTAGTATTAATCCTGTACATTCCTCACTCCTGCAACAGCACATAATTTTTTTTTTTTTACAGTTTTAATGTAGTTACTGATTAGTTACTAATTTCTAACTTCTATCCGTAAAAACAAAAACAACAAAAAAAAAAAAAAAACAATGCATGGGATGAGTATTATCTCAGATTAGGATGCAGTGCTGTGATTTCTTCTTTTTTTTGTGTAAATCTCATACTAAATAGTTTTAGATCTTCAAACGAAATACAACACAAAACAAAGGTAACCTGAGTAAACACACAATACAGTGCCACCTTTAACAGCAATAACTGCAATCAAACGCTTCCGATAACTGCAGATCAGTCTTTCACTTACTTCTAGGACTAGGACTTACTTGCTTTGGATGCTTTGGATCATTCTCTTGCTGCATAATCCTGTTCTGTTTGAGTTTCAATTTACAGAACAAAGACCGGACATTCTCCGGTAGGATTTTCTGATAGAGAACAGAATTCATGTTTCCCTCAATTATTATAAGTTGCCGAGGTACCAAAGCAGTAAAGCATCCCCACATCATCACATATCCATCACCATGCTTGACCATAGATATGATGTCTTCCAGTTCCACTTTCGACTCATCAGTCCACAGAACATTCTCCCAAAAGGTTTGAGGATCATCAATTGGCAATTCAGATGAGTCTTAATATTCGTCTGGGGTAGCAGTGGTTTTCACCTCACCACACTTCCATTGATGCTATTTTTGCCCAGTGACTTTCTGACAGTGGAGTCATGAACAGTGATCTTTATTAATGCAAGAGAGGCCTGTAGGTCCTTTGTTGTTGTCCTTGGCACTTTTGTGATGTGCTGGATGAGTAGTTGCTGTGCTTTTGGAGGAATTTTGGAAGGTTGGTCACTTCTAGGAAGGTTCACTAATGTGCTGAATTTTTCTATCTGGAGATAATGGCTCTCACTGTGGTTCTTTGGAGTCCCAGAGCCTTTGAAAGAGCTTTGTAACCCTTCCCAGACTGATGTATTTCAATCACCTTCTTCCTCATCATTTCTGAAATTTCTATTACTGGGTAAGATATTTTAACCAACTTCATGCTGCTGAAAAAGTTCTATTTAAGTGTTGATTTGATTGAACAGGGTTGTGCAATTAATAAATATGGCTGCAAATACATTTTCACACAGGCCCAGTTGGTATTGGATAACTTTTTTGCTTCAATAAATAACATTATCATTGATAGACTGTATTTTATGTTTACTCAGGTTGACTTTGTTTTATCTAAGATTTTGCTTTTATTTCTGAAACAATTTAGTATGAGATATATACACTAAAAGAAGAAAACAGGATGGGATCAAATGCTTTTTCACAGCACTGTACCAGCACAGCACTGTACAGCACTGTGCCTTTAATGTCAACCGTCCAGAAGAAGAAAAAAGCATGGTTACTTTTAAATTTACGATACTATTAATGAACCAATAATGTCTTATTTATGTATTTAATATTGGCCTCAAATAACATTCAGTAGTTTGTATGGTCCAAAATATAAATTTCAGTGTGACATATTGTGGTTAAATCAAAATAATATTGCTTGTCACTTGTGCGGATATCGCACAAGTGAAATGAAAACTCTCGTACACCTTCTGAATAGCACTGTAGTTATGTCTGAAGTCTGAATACCAATGTGAGCAATTATGTTATTAAATCCATCCATCCAACCATTTCCATATTGCTTATCCTACACAGGGTCGAAGGGAACCTATCCCAGGGAACTTGGGAGACAGGGCGGGGGGTGCCAACCCATCAATTGTACACACATTCACAAACTCTGGGCAATTTTAGAAATGCCAATTAGCCTACTGGACTTGGGGAGGAGAACAGAGTTTGTGGGAAGAACATGCACATAGGGCCATGGATGGGTTTTGAACCCACAACCCCAGAGGTGCAATGCAAACGTTCTAACCACTAAGCCTCTGTGCCCCCCATGGTAATAAAGCCCCACTGCTTAACTCAACGCTGAATACAGCCCAGTGACCTCCTGCTGCTCAAATGGTCATTCATACACCTAGAATGAAACTCATATTGATTTCTCAGGTTCTTACTCTGCTTATCAGTCATCGTTGACCATGGGCACGTGTGACTGATGTTTAATGATAAGGTAGTGAACAAATATCTGGTGCTCCTTCAAGGGGACTCCCACACTAACTGCAAGGGTTAGGGTGGAAGACTAACACAAGTCTTCCACTGGGGCTCATTAGTCACTCAGAGCCGAATCGGTGTATAATCAACCACGGGTAACTTGGGAACTAATCAAGAAAGTGTGCGATACGGTGGGACAAAACACTATTTAGCCACAGGCCTAATAGTCTTTTGGAAGCTGGCAAAGTAACCAGAGCTAATAATGCCACTCTACGAGAAGCGTATTAGTTAGCAATTTTGTGCTCCAGGAATTCTGTGCTGCTACTCAGCAAGAAGGTTGTATGACAAAAGTATTTATTTATGCTACATCACTTTTCACTTCATGTACACTTCGTGTACCAGAGGGCATCAAAGGGATATTCACCAAAAAACAGCAGTTTTTCTATTCATAGAACCACAGTTGCATATGTAACTAGTGTACTGTGACAGTGCAATTTGCTTATGATACTGTGTTTCTTTTCCTGTTTTCCAATATAATTTTCTAGCTCCAAATTGTTTTTAGACTAACGCCATTTGTCCGATTATGATCTTTGACAACAGATTTTTGAATAAGTCTTAAAACACAGAGCACAGCTTTCCTACATATCTCCTGCATATCTCTCTCTCTCTCTCTCTCTCTCTCTCTCCCACACAATTACTTTATTATTTTATAAAATATGCACAAAAAAGGCAATAAAATTCTCTTGTAAAAAGAAAACTGGGTTACTTTTCATACAGGAATTCCAGAATAATATCTTTGACCCCCAAATAATTCAGACTCAGTTCTTGTCGAGCCAAGACAGCTAATCTTCACGTCCCACTAAAGTGTCACAGCAGATTAATTATCAAGGATTTTTTGTCATAAGCAGGAATCACAGGGCAGTAGCACACAAAATAACCTGCAGCTATAAAAACCCATCATAAATCATAAAAATGCTGTGACAGGTTTATGTTTGGCACATAGCCTTTCTTGACAGGTGATTTAGCGATGTGGATTGAGGACGCCTTTAGCACATTTCCATGCTACCAATTTATTGGTACTGGAGTGGGCGTGTGGTGTAACCAGTACAGCGTGGCAAAACATCATGCACCTGGTTGTCAGGCACATGTTAGAAGGGAACGGCACTGAATTAGTACAAGTTTGATGTGACACAAGTATCCTGCAGTAGAAAGGTGTCTCATTGTTTTTTTAATTAATTATAAATGTAATGTATTCTATTGTGATATCGAAAAAATATTATTATTATTATTAATAATAACAACAACAACAATAAAAAGAAGATACCAGCCACATAGTCACTGTTTTCATGATGCTTGCTTTGTTTAAGTACACTCACAGACATAACAACATGGCCAGATACATTCACTGGCCCATGTGGAAGCACCTGAGGGAAGTACCTGACAAGTACTATGAGCACGTCCCTGACAAAGTCATCAACATCATCAAGACAGCATCCATGTGGGATGTGCCTATCCTCACTGACCAGATGATTCTAGCCAACCGTCCTGACACAGTGCTCCACATTAAATGTGAGAGGACATGTCGGCTGACACACATTGCCATTCCAGACGATGTGACAGTCAGGCTCAAGGAGAGTGAAAATTCTCTGCAAAAGCAAAGATCTGGAAATTGAGATAAGCAGGATGAACCCCAAGATAAGAGTGGTGCTGGGCAAAGTGGGCGCTCTAGGAACACTTAAGAAGGGATTTGACAACAACCTTCAGATCCTCCCAGGTCATATATCAGCCGGTGAAATGTGGAAGATTTCACTCATGGGCAACGCACACATCCTTAGAAAGGCGCTAGGATGAATCGTTGTGTTTTCTTGTTGAGATCTAGATTCACCAGAAAACTGCAGAGACACCAGGCGAGAGGAAAAAAAAACTGTTGGACATTTCTCATGAACAGTGTCACAAATGTCGCATAATGAAGAGCGAATTACACCTTAAAATGAATAGGATTTCAAATAGGATACAACAACTGTATCCAATTGCAATTGCAATCTCTCTCTCTCTCTCTCTCTCTCTGTGTCTATCTCTCCCTCTCTGTCCCCCCCCATAACTGGATTGTACATTTATGCTTTCTAGCTTTTTTGAAAGACCACTATACAAAATTTACCAACAATAAAAGATTGTGTACCATGTTGAATCTCATTGTGTTATATTGCATCACACACTATATTAAAACAAGCTACATTGCCTCACACAGACACATTAAAATGTATCTTTCATGCACTGGATTGTTGTACTTTTTTTAAAACGCATATAACATTGCTTTGAGAAGGAGAGACAGATTACTCTAGTGTTACATGAAATTCAAATTCAGCAAGTAGTGTGGGTTAGTGGCAAGCTGGAGGGAATCATCTTTTGCTTTAGTTTTGCTTTAGTGCTACAGTTTCTGGGATGTAATCTCAGACATACACGCCTGAGACATTACCTACTTATCAAGTGTGTGTAAATAAGAACATATTCTCCATATATGTCATCACCACATAACCAACTGTATGGTGTAAATGGAATAGATAAGGAAAAGTTACTCATTACAGTACTCACCAAACACAGTCCTGGCAGGCACAGACTCACGATTGAGCCAAAAGGAGACCTGTGATAGGATGACTGTCATGATGCACGGGAGGTACGTCTGAATCACAAAATATCCAATCTTCCTCTTCAGATGGAAGTGAGCTGTCATCACTGTGTACTCACCTGAAAACAGAAAGGAGCATGTGATACAGGAAGTACTGCAACACATAAACATATTGTATAGTTTAAGCCTAATCAAATACCACACCAGAAACCAAAGGAAAGAAATGTTCAGAGCTGATCAAGAGCTCTGATCAGAAGCAGTCATGCTTTCTTCCATTTTGGTCAATCTAGGAATCATTAAATGATGATCTGTTTCACACTGACTGGGTTATGAATGTATATCATTACGGCCTAACAGAGTAATTAGTATTCAGAGCTACAGAAACATGGCATGCCACCAGCTTTGGAACAGAGGATACCTTATGGAAAACTGTCAACAAAACAGACTAAGAGAAAGAAAGAAGGGGGGGGGGGGGGGTTGG